>JBAMYA010044483.1:0-12448 GCA_037176975.1 Arrhamphus sclerolepis
AAAACAAACTAATATGATCATTATTATAAGTCATTAGTTATATCAATTTCTACATTATATTCCTGATAGTCATCCTTATGGCTCTTATAGGATTGTGGGTCGGAAATTCTGTGATGTGCCTTTCTTCTGCCCATCCTCCAATGTCATTGTAAAGGAAACTACTATTGGCCACAACCATAAATAAATTAATTAATTAATTAATATAACACTATCAAAAATCTTTGTGATGTGAAAATAAAAAACATATGATCAAAGCCTTAACATATTTTCCCAATGGAAATTCAGCTCCATGCTAACCAGTACAGCACTTTGTCAATAAAAGGACACTGTTCACAGATTTTCTCAAAAATGTGCATATAAGATCAACTGCCTGATTAAACTAAGCCTGTGTCAGCTCTATTATTTGGAAAAGACAAAAGAACTCTGGGTTTGTGGAACAGAATCTGCTCTTGGCCAGGTTGTATTCATATGCACAGTAAGTTACCATGGTAACACGTTATCTCAGTTTATGAAACTGATTTGAGTTAACCCTCTTTTTCAGGTTTAAGTTACCTGTGTAACATCAAATAGAACCCCATTTCCCACATTTTCACATTCAACATTGTTAGAATTTGCACAAAACCCCCTTTCTAAAAGAGGCCAATAGTGTAATTATTTTATTGCCGTAAAGGCCACTATGCTGGCAGAGAAAACAAAATGCACCCAAGGGTGTCACAGGCTTAAATCTGAGAGTCTAGTCATAAGAACACAATTATTTTACAGTGGCAGCTCATTATTTCCAAATGATGCATAGTAAAATTGTCCATCTTCATAAAAAGCTCTAAGGTGTTGTCCACAACCAGTGTTGGCTCCAGATGTAACACTGGAAATTTAGCTCAGCTTTAATTCTGTATCTTTATTCGTTCATTCTCTGAGCCTCTTCATTCATGCAGGGCTGCTGATGTGATTACACTAATTATTTCTGGCATCTGAACCATGGACTATGTAAACACAAGTCATGTAAGCAAAACTTTTTTTTCTATTCTTTTCTTTTCTTTTTTTTTTCTTTGCAGGGGTGGGCACTATGGTTTGGGGGGTAATCAACATCAAAGAGTGATTGCCTCAGTATTCAGTGAGTTAGATTGAAAACATCACAAACATCTATTAGATTATGCCGTCATTTATGTTAAATTGAAGCAGTGGTTGGTTACTGGGATTAGCATACAATTAATTCAAAGCTTAGCATAAGGCATTTACTTGTAGGAAAAACTGATATAAAAAAAAAAAAAAATTATATATTAAAAATCCCACAGTAGGAGTTCAGTGAGATTCAAATGTTTTGTGTGTGTGTGTGTGTATGTGTGTTTGTTTTTTTCTTAACATTCTCTTCAGCGTGGGGATGTTGCACAGCTTACTGTGTCAGTAGTTAAACATAAAATAAGACTATTTTGTTATGGTATAATATGTTATGCTCACAAAACTGGTGAGCACACAAGATAAAACTGTTGTGTGGTTTGATTATATATTTTTTATTCATTATTATTCTTTTTTTTCACATTTAATTAATTGGAACATTTATATACACATATTAATTACCTTTCAGATGAGTGGATTCTATAAAGCTTGACAAAAAATAAATTAATTAAAATGTAAATATAAATAAAATTCAATTGTATATGTCTTAGGGGGAAAAAAAGGGTTTTGACTGCCAGCTTTATGTCCACAAGCATAAATGCCTTCAAATGAACTTCCTCCACAGAAGGAATAGTAAAAACTTAAAGTTATTTATTTATTTATTTATAGGTGGTTATTATCATGATAATATATGTCCAAGTGTTCTGATAAGTCAATTTGTTATTTAATTTGCTATTTGATAAATACAATCTGACCTTCTCAAGCTTTTATTGTGGATTATTGGTGGTGTAAAGTTGCGCATTATCTAAATATTTAGTTTCACCTGAAACATTTAGATTTTAATATATAGATTTATAATTTATATTTAGGTTAAAGATTTAGATTTAACATTTAATCATTTAAAATATGTTAAAGTAAAATATTGTTATAAATGACTTTTGTAAATTTACACCACTTTTTAAAATATTGTTGAAGCTAATTGTCACAAAATGTTGCTATTCATTTCAGCTTACCAAACAGCACCCCGTAGATAGAGGGTGAGAGAGTTTTTCCGATGAGACGAACACCACTGGAAAGTCCTGCAGCTGCTGCAGGAAGATCTGTCGACACACGAGACGTGTCCCACAGGACACGTCTCGTGTGTCTGTCAACACTGCTGTCTCTTGTAGGCAGTTCCAGCAGTTATCATTGGAGCAAAGCAGCGGGCAGATTCTGTCTCAGCCACTCTTGATCTAGAGACAGTCTTGCAGCGGACAAAAGAGCTGGACATATTTTGGTATGTGCACTTCCATAATCAGCATTTTGGATACAGAATCAGGAGTGAAGAGACAGTTGAAAATATCAGGAAGTTGCTATCTGAAGAATATACTTCTGTTCTGAAGTATCCCTTTAAGTACAAATACGTCTGAATGTTGTATTTCATTATTTAAAGATTGTCTGAATGGTCACATTTTCTATCTCCTGCTGTGCTGAAAACTACTACTGAATAAATGAGTCTTGCTTCTGAAAGGAATATCAATTTCATCTGTACATCATATGACATGAGGCATTTATCAATACCATTGTGCAAATTGGTTTCATTAACAGTTTTCCATCACTAAATACAAAGCTTGGAACATCTGAACATCTGCATGAATCTCATGTTCTAATTTGAACAGTTACAATTTAATAAACTGGCATTACTGAACTCATTAAGTGAACAACTGGGTTTTGATGTGTGGGTTGCAGTGGTGCTGCTCAAGTAATAAGCCTTAGTCCATCTGATGACTGATGATTCATTACTGATGGATATTTTAAAATCAATTTTATGATTATTTTGGGGTGTTTTCTGAACATTCTTTTCTAAAATATAAAGAGGCTGGCTGTAGCTAAGAAGCTTAAGTGGATTGTCCATTAAATGCAGTGTATCTGTTTCTATGCCTTGCCTCTCATACTGAGGAGTCCTATTCATGCCAGGTCACTTATTTGTACTACGGCTCAGTTGTCATTAGTCGGACTTGTGTGCTACTGGGTGAATGAAAAATACTCTAGCTGCTTTTAGACCAAACACATCTAAGGGTTAGTGAGCTTTATGGGAGCTGCAGCTCCCTGAAGGACCATGTCTTTATGGGCTTTTCTGTGGGTACTTGATGGATAAGTCTATATTAAGTTGTAATTCTGCCGTCACATATTGGTTCAGTTAAACCTTAGGCCTCATTGTGTGTACAATCCTGTGTATTTAGTTCAAGTGTTCAGAAGTTAATGAATGTTGATTGGCCTATTTTTCATGGAGACAGGCATTTTTGTTTTGTAAAGAATTGTTTGTAAGGATGTATTCAAGTGGATTCCTCCAATAATTGCAAGAGCTACCTTATGGCTAGGTTCTTGCACTTCAAGAGCCTTTTGTCAAGAGCCTTTTGAGTTCTGTGTAGTGCCCTCGCTAAGGATTAATGTATTTTGATTGTTGATGCACACACTGGCCTATGCAGGTGAAGACCCAGTGGACAATCTGACTGCAAGACCTGAAGGAGAGACCACATGAAAAAGAAGTTTCCTCATATGGTCATATGAGGTAGAGGGGGTTACAGGAAACCAATTTGTGAGGCCTCCTCTGAACACTGGATGCAATTGTCAGGAAGTGTGGGGTTGAATGGAGGACCCAAATGCAGGAGAGCAGGCAGGAGGCAGGAGTGATCTAAAAAAACTGATGTTTAATTCAGAACAAAAACCAAAAACACTGCCAACAATAACCAGACCAAATACACCCACATCATGACAGCAATTGTCTCCTTTAACTGACCAATCACCAGATTACCATATTTCTCACTTAAATATCAGTCAAACACAATGATAAGTCTATCTAGCTTAAAGATGACCAGTCACAGGACCAACTCTGCACTCAACTTAAAGATCAGTTGGACAAAGGACTCAATGTATCAAAATGTCACATAACTTGAACATCCTCTTGTGAAAGATAAATCATGACCAAATTAGCTAAGACCCACATACAGAAGAAATTCTATGAAAGAACAGATCTGTGATTTAATGTGTGTTTAAATGGTCAACATGGACTTGATTATCACATTACAATTTGTAAGATAGAAATTATTTCATTTTTTGGGATAAGAAGAATCTTGGGAAACTGAAGTTATGTGTATACATATTGGTTTGTTTGTTTGTTTTTGCGGTGTTTTATGTAGAAGCATTTAAGAATACTTTTATTGAATATTTTCTTTTTCTTTTTTCTTTTTTTTTGTAGTCCCTTTAGTTAATTTTATGTTCATGATCTCTGACACAATATGTTCATTCTTGGTTAACAGACAATATGTGTACTTATTACACCAAATATGTTTTCTGTAGGAAATATACCACAAGATTAATTGTGACAATTAGAAATTTCATGAGTTAATCTTATATTAGTTGTCTGATAGCTAAAAATCCGTTACTTTTCTGTCTGCCCAGATGCACAGAGAGGGGGTGTGGATGAATTCAAACTTGCAAACATTGCACTGATTGGCCGAGGCGGTGTGGCCCTAGCTTGCTTTTCCACACCCCGGGTCACAAAACTGTCCTGCACAGCTCTTGCTGTCACTTATTTTCACTTCTGTCTTTTTTCTCTTCTTCTTTTTTACTTATCTTCTCACTTACTCCATCTTTTTTGTTTTACTTTTTCTCTGTGTCCTTGTATTCATTTTTCATTTTTGCAATAATTTTTAATATTATCTTATTCGTTCGCCAGGTTAATCTTTTTGACCACAACTTTTGTTCTTTTTTGGTCAGTTCTTGTAATATTTTTACCCTGCAAAAGCCACGCTGAACCGGCAAGATATCCTCTTTTCTTCACAAGTAAAGAGTAAAGTGAATTGTCACCTTACACTAAGGCAGAGACCTGAATTTTTGTGCGCAGTCTTGAAGATGCTCAGAGGTCCTGTCACAGCAATCCTGCTCAGTTGCTGGTTGCCTCCTCTGCAGACTATGTCCGCTGTCCAAAACCCACCAGAGGAAATCCAGGGACCTGTGCCAAAGGCCAAGCCAGACTGGGGTAAGTCCACCTCGGTACCTGCCCACAATTGCCACAATTGGTCTTTGTCACGACCTCTGAGTAGTAAGACAGCTGTAATTTCTGACAGTTGGTGCCGTTAAGTAGCAGAATCCTCCTCTTTACTTGTTTTTCTTTCTTTCTTTTTTTATTTTTATCATTATCATTAACATTATTATTGTTGCCATTCCCAAATCCCCTCCAACTCTTTTCTACTTCTTTCTCTCTTTATCACTATTGTTTTTTCTCCTATGAATTAGTTATCCAAGTAGTTGTTTAGAACTGAGTCACCTTTGCTTGTATTTTACTCTGTCCACATAATCACACTATCTCACTGTTTGTTTATCTTTGAGCATGCTTCTTTTCTTCTAATAAATATTCATTAACTAATTGGTCGTTGTTTGTCTTCCACAGTACTCAGACCTCTCCAAATAGGTTAGAATTACGATTCAGATCAGAGACTGATAAATTACTTTACAGATTTCTTTCCCTTTTCTTAAGAAAAAGGGTGTTGGCCCCAAAAAGTTTAATTAATTAATTATGAATCAGTTTACAGCATAAACTGACAGGATCACTACAAGTGTGTTATTAAGAAGCACAGTACACGTGTCCACTTATCAGGATGTAAAGTACTCTAACTTGTAAAATTTGTCCAACCCGTAAAAGAAAAAAAGAAAGGAAAAATGAAAGTAAGGATCAAATGTTCTTCAAGAAAATTGTTACAGTACACATTATAATCACATTACTTTAATCAAAATAATATCTTGATCATCTCTTATAAAACAACAACAACAACAACAATAATAATAATAATAATAATAAATCAACAATAATAATAAGTAGCATTGTTTCACTAGAGCAAAAGAAAAAGAATAGAGCTTCTCAGTGTTAGGCAATATGTGTATATGGGTGTTTAAGAAGTAATGATAAGATATCAGTTGTTTTCAAATATGCCAAGGGTATCCAAAGAGAATCTGATCAAAGCTAATTAATACAAGATCAAAACACTGAGATGGAACAGAAGTTCTGAAGACAGATGGAAGACATCAAATGGAGGAATAAAGAGCACAATGCAGTGAGAAAAGGAAAGCTTCATTGAGTATCGTACAAGAAGGACATCAGTGTCAATGTGAAAGGTAATAGTTTAAGGTTTAGTATACATTTTTTACAATTTACTTTCTAAAGTTGAAGGAAGATACTTTGAGGACCCCAGTAGTGTACTCAAATGTAAATGTTTCACATGCTGTCATCTCTATCATTCATATACACAATAATTCTCTTGTTCAGTTAACAGAAAATAAGAACAAAATGCAGAAGAACTCTATGAAACACTGACATCCTAATTGTTTCCATGGGAATTGAAAAGCCAAGTAGCAGCCAAATGTTCTTCATTAGTCGATCATCAGGAATTGTTGTTTGGTTTCAGGTAATATCTTAAAATAGCCACTGTTGTCGGTCATCAGTCTGGCAGAGGTTGAAACACCATGTCAAAAAAAAAAAAAAAAAAAAAGAAAAAATAGAAAAAAAAATCTGAGATGATCATTTTACAGTGGGAAAGTCGTCACTGTACCTCTCAATGAATCTAATGTCTTACATCTTTCAATGTTTGCAGCAACAAGACTGAACAAACCCATAAAGAAAGCTTGCTTTTGGGACTGCTTGAAGCATCTAGAACTGATTGTATAAAAAATAATTTTCTACAAGTTACAAAAGATGAGTTCACTGTACATTCTTGCCTAGTACAAGAGGTGTTACGGACCAAGAGGTGTTACGGCTGAACCTAATAGAGGGTCGTAACATAATTGGGGGCTCGTCCAGGAAACTCTTGAACAACTGCAGGCTCACCATTCTAGATGCTGTTACTTGGTCATTGGTCTGGTTTGAAGCCTGATTTTATGAATAGACCTTTTACTTTATAACGTGTGTTCAGTCTCATTTTATTTTGCGGCCCTCGAGCCAGGTCGTAACAAGGGGTCATTCCTTACAAAAGCTAAGGCCTTCCACAATGACTATTATTTTATAATACTCACAGACTGCCTGATTTTTATGCAACAATATAATTTCCCTTCAGAGATTTAACTGAATTGCAGAAAATATAAATATACAGCGGATTTAAGAAATTTCAGATCCAACCAACAATATGTCCTACATGAAAGATAGTAATTTCTGAAATGTAACAGGAAAACAAAATGTTTCAAATTGTGCACTATGACTAGATCAAGACCCAATTCCAACTTATAGTAAGTAGAAAGAAATTTGCAGTTCCTCGGCCGACCACTGGAGGCTGGCTACAAAGTGCAAATAAAAATATATTCAAGCCTATACATATATGTGTGTATACCTGTGATGGACTGGCAACCTGTCCAGGGTGTACCCCTGAATTTCGCGAGTGAGCTGGGATAGGCTCCAGCAGACCCCCGTGACCCTGCACTGGATATAGCGGGTATAAATAATGAATGAATGAATGATACACACACACACACATATGTAGAGGCATGGACATGGAGTACTTCTTATTGGTGGACAGCAGAATCAGTGGATAGCTGTCATCAGTTTCTCTACTTAGCAGTTAGTATTTCGGATAATAGTTTCTTAGCTGTGAGTAAAGATCTGAGAGAGCACAGCTCTTTAAATTTTAAAGAAAATAAATCTTGTTGAGCTGTGAATTGTACCACCATGGCTGGCAGTGGGTTGACCTGGAACCAAGGATAAAACTTAGCTAAGCAAAAGGCAGTTTGTGGTGGTCATGCATCAGCTAAAACACTTTTCTTCATTTTACCACCGACATAACTATAGAAATGGGGTGTCCCTCTGCAACTGCTTGCAGGCTCCCCTTGCAGGACTTAGCTGAAGGAGCTGGGAGTCGACGCATTCCAGGACAATAAGTCAAGCCACAGTGATTAATTGCAGCACGTTTCAGCTCTGACAGCACTTGTTTCACATCTTGTTTCAGTCATTTAAACACATTTGATCAGAATGAATATAAAATAATATTTATTATCAACATAGGTTGGCTGAGCTTTTGCTAACAAACATAGAATAACTAAATGTGGCCGAAATTAGGTAGGAGTGTTCCTGGGCCTGATTGTTCCACCTATTTTGCAACACAGCATCAGGCTATACAAGGAAAAAGATGTTTCAAAAGTACTCATTAGAAAACCTATGGGTGATGTCACAGGGGATTTGTCCAGTTCTTCTTATATAGCCTGTGGTCTTGATCAATAATCAAATGGAAGCTAAATCATGACATTGACCATATCATTTTGTTTGTTCACTGAAGAAATGTTAAGCTGAGACTTAAACTAGATTTGGTCCAAAGGCTTGTCTGAGTAAATCCACTAACAACCATTGAGTTTACTAATGGCATGGCTTTATAGATGGCTTAAAAGAAGCATCACAATTACTCACAAAATGTAAAGCCTTATTATGTAAAGACACAAGCAGAGTAAATGATGAGATTGATGACAGTGTAATGGCCACTAACACATCAGAAAGCTTTGCAAGAACTACTGAATGAACAAAGAAAAAGAATCAGAGCAGCTATTAAACACTTGAGGGTATTTGCATTGCAACAGTAGCTCTCCTAGAGCAACTGTTGTTTGTGACAGGCTGCATACTCTGTTGTCAAGAGTGGTGACTGTCATGAACTTTGCTTTACAGTCATCTGACTTCATCCCACACTGATTGTTTACAGGAGCACTTGAAGACTGAGAAAGCCAAGTATGTCTGACATCACAAGAAGGTCATTGGAATGTTGTCAGATCATGCTGAGATAACATGGGTGCCCAGGTTTTCTACAAATTTGCAGAGTCTGCATCTTTTGGGATGCTGCTATTCAAGCTAAACTGAGCATACTAAAGATATTTTGCCTACTAAGATATTCCAGAACTGACACATTTCAGAAATTATGACCATTCACTAAAGTAGATATGTTTATTTGTAATTTGTAAAACAAAATGCATATTGGATGAAAATTATAAAAAAAAAAATAATAATAATAAAAATTAAATAAGCCACCAATCTCCAATACATTCGTGTACACTTATTGTTCTTTAGAAGGATGCTACTCATAGATGCATCAGTATGTATGTGTAATTTGCTCGCAGGATTGAAGAGTTCAAGATGTAAAAGTTGTAGTATTGTTTTGAGATTGTTAGGTGAAAGAATGAAACATCACACTCAAAAGCATATTGTACTTGGCTGATAAAATATCTTTCAGCATTTTTTTTTTTCAATGGAAGCAAAAAGGTCATTTTAGCCCTGGGTCCATGGTACCTCTGCTGATGCCTATAATATAGGATAGATTAACCCAGTTGAATGCAGAAATGCAACAACTCTCCTCATTGCTTTTTAGAGTCACTTCTTAAAGTCGTCAAGAGCAAACATAGCTCAAAGGAAAGTATGCATCAGTTGCATTGGCTTGGTTTCATTGAGCATTGCGTCTCCCCATCTAATGGAGGAGAGCATAAATGACTGGGATTAATGTTGTTGGGTATCAGCCATGTGATAACAAAAGAGAGGCCTGTAGAGAGGCTGAAAGCCTGACTGCTTGCCTTTCAAACAAATGAACTCACAAATGACTCAGGATCCCAGTAGACTTCAACAATTTCACACCTGGTTGTTAAATTCTAATAGCAGTTTGTCATTGGCCCTGGAGCCCTAAAACTGCAGGGGTCCCAGCTGAAATAATGATTTGCAAGGCAGGAAATAAATACAAGGGCACCCTATCGTTCTGCCTCCTCTGTGACTGCCATTATGCTACGAAAGAAAACGTCCATGCGCACCCCGCATGTATGTGAACTGCTGTAAACTTGGTGAGCTATACTCACACTTGAGGGAGAATGCACAGTTCAATTGACTCCTCATCTACTCCTTGAATCATTGAGTGTCTTTTTCTGTCACTTTTGCTCCACCCAGAAATAGTTCTTCATTCTTCCTAAAGGAAAGCTGGTTTCCATTTGTGGGGGGTCACTGGGAAAACCTGGGAGGCTGGAACTGTAACAGGGTCAACCTTGTCCTTGGTCCTTTCATTGACAGTAGGTATTTAAATACTACCTTTTCATGGCAGAACATCTCCACCTTTGGCTGGTCTCTGTGCATGTACGTCACTGCTATTTTCTGGAAATATATGAGGAAATCCAGTAGGCACGTACTTTTATTAACTCTCAGCATCAATGGTGTCAACACAACAATGTGGAATTGGGGAGATGAATAACTGTTTGGGCCGGGGATCAAAGTAGTTGGTACTTAGAAAGCACATATGAGGCAACCCGAACAACTGTCATTTGTCTCTTTTCCACTGTTGTTGTTTTCATTTACTGGTGTCATGTGACATTTCACACAGATGACGTTTAGTCACTCCTTTTTTTCCAGAATGCCGGCTTCATATATGCAAGGACATGCATTTGCCAGACTTATGTTGCTTACCTGGGCCAGTATGTACAAACCATTGGGGTAAAATTGGACATGCACCCTTTATGTAAATGTCACAGAATGTATGTAAGCGCCAAGTGTCTCCATCGCTATGAAGGGCCAGTATAATCTTAATCTGCCACTCCGCACCACTTGATGGCAGAGGTCTACCACTTTCACTGTTTGCAAAGAAGAACTTGGCAAAGAAGAAGAAAAATATATCTTTTGCCTGGACTGTCTGGGCAGACAGTTTATTTGATCTATCAGTGTTTTCATTTATTTATTTTCCAGCAGCATTTAGTCAGATAGAATCGAGTCCCGTTTTTGATGTTTCTTTTCTTATTGCTGCTTATTTTTCTTATTTCAGTTTTTTTTTTTTTTTTTTCTTTCTGGCACACTCAGAGGAGCAGGTATCAGCAAAGTGAGAAGTCCACAATTGCTTGATTTAAGGTTAATTCAGTTTGTTTGTTTGTTGCATTGGCAGCAACCACAATAAATGTGATTGGTCGGCTTGATGGATTTGTTCTTCTTGGTCGACATATTTCTCACTGCAACTTCTTCTTCTTTGTTTTCAAGTCAGGTAGAATGATAGTTTGCTGCAGTCCCTGTAAACATGACTGATGCTCATCTTTCAACAATACTAATTCATGTAAGATGTACCTTATTTACAACAATGCTAAGTTTAAGCTCCATGTATATAAAGGAAGGAAGTAAATACAAACTACAGCTACAGAACTGTAGAAAACCTGCACTGTTGGTGTAATTACAGAGCAATGCAAAAGACAACGCACAAGTATAAATGCCAAACACAATGTAGGACCAGTGCACAGCCCTAGGTGTTTATGTGTTACACAGAAGTATAAATACAATGTCTTGTCTTGTCTTTAGAATTATTAACCAAATAGTCCTGCAGCACAACAAAGCTTAAATTTATAAGCTATGATTGGGGCTAATACTTAAACAGAAAGGGGAAAAGTCCAGGACTTTAGCACTCCAAGCTTTAACCTATGGGTAGCAGGTGATCTAAAAAGGCTTCTTTGGGGAAAAAATTGTGTTTCTTGATACTTCTTTAGCTCCTGGTTCCAGCAATTCAAATGTAAAGGCTTCTCAAATATATGTAACTACATGAAGCTGAAATGGAGCAATGCCGATGATGATCTGCCAGTGTCTTCGACATTTACACTTTTCCCAACAATGACTTCCAAGATGATACTGTTTAAAAAAAAGTGTCCACTGCCTGATAATAAAATAAAATAAAATAAAAAACTTTGTGTTGGCCCCAAAAGAGAGGTAGGTCCACTGGGTAAGTGCTCAGCTTTCCGTCATCCTAACAGTATTTAATAAGGATTCTATGCTACCAGTATTACACAAAGATGTCACTTTGCAGTTTCAATACATGACTCTTTTACCCCTATGTAGCTATGGGACAGTCACAGTAAGGTCTCTGCTTCTCACTCGAACTTATTTTTCTTTGTCATCTTCACACAAGGGATGGCTATAGAGCTAATGATGCCACATGAGGATGAAAGGAATGTGCCCAAGGAAAATACACACTTCTTCACAAACAGGAGAATAATTGCACTCAAGCAATATCATGGGCAGTTCTTAAGCCGATGAAGAAACAGGAGTTATTTTTAGATCCACATTCCCGCCTCTTTACATGCAACAGTTATTGCCAGTCTGTCTTATGTAACACAAAGCCAAAGACTGATTGGTGCAGCAGAACACTGAGCTCTCTACAGCTTACTGCTAAGGTGGAACTTGGCTTGATTTCTGTTTTGAAAACATTTCTGCTGTGCATGAAGAGTAACTTCATTTATTACTTGAGATTTATTTTATTTTATTTTATTTTATTTTATTTTATTTTATTTTATTTTATTTTATTTTATTTTATTTTATTTTATT
>JBAMYA010044484.1:0-12447 GCA_037176975.1 Arrhamphus sclerolepis
TATATATATGTATATGTCTTCATTTGTAAATATTTAACCAAAGTGTTTCATTCACATTTTCAGTATTTTTTCTTTGCTTCTATTTTTACTTCTGTGATTTGAAATGAATGAAATAAATAAAATGAAATAAATGAAATATCAATAATTCGTTATTTAATTGCAATGTTTAATCAGTAGCTAATTGTGTTTTTTTTGTGTGTTTTTTTTTTTTTTACCCTTTTAATCTTAAAATTATTCCTCTAGATTTTTTAAAGCATTAAGTCAGGAAAAACAATCTATTAATGCATTTATAAAAAGAAAACAGAGCAAAAAATTAAAAAGGCCTGTAAATCACTTTAGTATTTTAAAAGTCTCTGTTCATCATTATAAGACTTTGTATGTTTTCATCAATTGTTGAAAAACAATTCAAAACGGATTAGAAAATCACACTCTTCTAAAATTAGTGTTTTTTCAGAGCAAAACTGTTATCCATGTTATTCATAAACACATGACAACTCTAATCTTCAGCACAAATTAATTTAAAGAATTCAGTGTTTTATCATATTAAACTAAGCTGTATGCACAGTAAGAGATATCTAAAAAAATAATTATTATTCTCCGAAAATATCCAAAGCGAAAAACTTTAATTATTAAAAAGCTTGTGGTGATTTTTAGGAAAAATCTTGAATCTTAACCCATTAATAGAGATGATAGTTGTGCTTAGGATGTTTTTAAGTCCATGTTTTTTATTCTTTTTATATTAAAATAATTATTAGATAGTTAGCGTACATAATTAAATATTTAGAATTGAAATCAATTTGCAAGGCCCGTTAGAAAGCTGTTTTTAGCTTTACAACATAACCTATATAACTTCTAAAATTCCAGTTTTAGAAAATTCTCTGAGCCACTTTCAAAAAGAAAGTGGGAGTTTGAACTGAGTTCGGTGCTTCATAATAATTAATTACATATGTAGACGATGTTATAATTTATTCCTACATGACAAGAAAATACTAATTCAAAATATGTGTTCGTTCTATAAACGAATTTGTATAGGGCATACAGGTTAATGGTTTTACTAAACTTCCTAATCGGACCGCAGGTTTGCGTCATGTAACAACAACAATAATAATAATAATAATAATAATAATAATAATAATAATAATAATAATAATAATAATTTATTTGACAGCTAAATTGATCAGAAATGCAGCAATAACGCACGTATAGTTTTCAATTTTTTTTGATAATCATATCCAGAACCGTGTTGTCAGCTTGTTTGCTAATGTAATGCAGAAATAATGAACGGCGCTGTCCTTACCTTTGACTTTTGGGAATAACTCCAAAAAGCGTCCAAAAAAAAGAAGGGAAAAAAAAGACTTTCCCGTCACAACACAGATCGATGTGTCCTACCCGCTTTAAAAACATTCATTTTTTTTTTTAATTCTACCTCGTAAACACACTTATTTGTATCCGGGGAAGCACGTGCCAATCGGTGCCGGCTCTTTTCTTCTGCTTTGAAGTGAGCCACGCTCGTCAGATGTGAGTAAACTGCCGCGCGAGCGCCGGCTTTATTCCCTTTTCAGAGGCACTGCGCGCGGTCCTAATCCGCCCTCCTCGCGCTCTCTCTTCCTCTCCCTAACTCTCTCCCTCTTTCTCTCGACCACACACCTGCTATGAGTTTGATTGGCGTGGAGCGCGAGCTCGGGCCCCCACACCCCCTGCGTTCAGCAGCCGCACGCGCACCCCACCTCTCCTTCACGCGCTCTCCTGTTCGGTCCGTCTGCACTGCTATAATGACGTATCGCTAATTGTCGCTCAACTGCTGGAAAAGTCAAACTCGCGGACAGGCCTGGGGACTGCACCTGGTTCAGGCGCGCACGCGCATGCCTTCTGGCTCTCAAACTAAGAAAGTTTAAATAAACCACCTTCACTGACAACACATCAGACCCAATAACCCAGAATTTAAAACTAACATTTTGGCTCGCCAATTTACTCACTCATTTAGGCTGCTCTGTGTTTTATAACGCGCTAATTCACTCACTAGATTAGTGGCCTAATTAATATTCATTTGGAATTAACGTGACATTTCCATGCAGCTCTACATCCAGTCATAACTACAGTACAAGCTTTAGACATCAGATGGGTGCCTGCTGGTCGACTGCACACACACACACCCTGAGTTACAAATTAATTACCAGAAAAACTGATGTTAAAAAGCGGCTGCTCGCAGCAGAAACAGCCAGAAGACGAGCCTGGCATTGGAAATGTGGCTTTTAAACACAGACACAGCGTGGAGTAAAACATTAGTCTGACCGTAGGGGCTGAATAAAGGGAAAATAAAAGCTGAGGCAGCAGACAGACAGGCTGGCAGTCTGGGGATCAGAATAATGTCTGTCAGAGCAGCTGATACCCACATTCAAGGCTGAGAAGGCTTCTCGAAATATGACTCTCTCTATACACGCGCAGGTTGTTCCCAAAGGGATAAAAGGCAGCAGGAAGCGCACTGTAGCTATAGGCTATCATCTGTTGTAATTGCAGGTAAGAGGAGCTCCCAACTAGCACACAATGCTATAAAAGGTAGTAAAAATTCACCTGAGCAGGGCCCTAAAAAAATCTCAGTCAAGGTTTATGGGGCCTAGGAATTCCTGGCGTTATTCTTCTTATTTCAAGCTCTTTGATGGCGCATTGTTACTTTTTATTTTTATATTACTATCATTATTACTGTACATGTTCTGTACAGTAATAATGATAGTAATAATAATAATGATAACAACAAAAACAACAACAACAATAATAATAATAATAATAATGATGATAACAACAACAACAACAACAATAATAATAATAATGATAATAATGATTTCCTCAGAATGTACGCTAATGGAAGTACGTTTTTGTGGTTGCTCAAAAAAAGATGTTTGGAACAAAAGAAATGGTTAAAAGCAGGATCCCGACTAATAAAGTCATGATAGACAAATTCATGACAGATTTAAGAGTTTACATGGACTCAGTGAGTGAATATTATTTATTTATTTATGTATTTCTGACCTAAGATCTTAAATTTCAACAAGAACAGAGCAGTTTATAGTGTTTGGTTCAGATCTCCAGGGCTGATTCTGTTTGCATCACCAGCATGGAAAAGCATCTGTGGTTGAAGTATTATAATTAAGAACGATCAGCGCTGGATTCACAGGTGATGTAGAGAAAAGTGTCATGTATCACCTGAAAGTGCTAAAATTCCATCCCCAGAGCAAAGCATGGCTGTATCTGGATGCAGGGAGGAAGCTGAGGCAGCGCTGGGAGCATGACTCAGCGTTCCGATTCAGAGCTCCGAGCAGCTGAAGTTTATTTGCATCAGTGCAGTATTATTTTGCTTGTTTGTTTTTCATCCATCTTCAACCCAGAGTCATTCTTAAAGGAATGAATAATGCAGATTTCCTCTTCTAACTGAACAATAAGTAAAAGTAAAAGTGTGCTGACTTTATGACTTTACAATATACTTCAGTATTTTTAAACATTTACGTCTTGAAAAATGATTGATGTCCATGTTTGGATAATATCTGAACTTTCCTTTGAATGCTTTATTCGGCATTCAACATTACCTTTATTCAAGATGTTTTAATTTAAATATTATGAATGAATTTTAATCAATTCAAGCTGCTTAAGCCCTTCATTAAACTCATTTTAGAAACTCAGTTTTAGTGTTCAAACCTTTGAGCAAAATCTGAAGAAACATCCTCATCATCCGTTTATCTTTGATCGATAAAGTTGCAACCAGACGTTTATCAGAGAGATGAGAAAAGGATTTACCAGTTTACCGCTTCAATACATCCACCTAATCTTCTGTCCTCTTCGTGCAGTCTGTTTTCTTACATGAACCAGTTCTTCCTGCAGCCCAGCAACCCCACAGCATGATACTGCCACCACTGTACTTCACACATGTCCAAAAATGAAGTTTTCTGTCCCCGTGAGCTGCTGTAAGCTGCAACATCTGCAACATCTGGACCCAGAAATCAACCATTGTTCTCTTCCTCACGTCTCAGTTCTCATGATGTCATGTCAGCATTGTGACTTCCTCACCTTTTCTGCCAAATATGGAGTGAAAAAAGTTTTGTTTCTGTGATTAAACTAAATTACATCGTTTCCTGCTCATTAATACAAACATCTAATCAGCCAATCACATGGCAGGAACTCAACACATTTATTCATGTAGTCGTGGTCCAGAAAATTAACTGAAGTTCAAACCAACATCAGAATGTAGAAAAAAGGACATTTAAGTGACTTTGAATGTGGCATGGTTGTTGGTCGGTGTATTTCAGAATCTGCTGCTCCACAACCATCTCCAGGGTTTACAGAAAATGGTCCTAAAAAGAGAAAATATCGCGGTTTTGATGTTGGAGGTCAGAGGAGAATGATCAGACTGGTTGGAGATGAACACTTGTTACAACCAGCGTATGCAGAATAGCATCTCTGGACTGAGATGATCTACAGCAGAAGACCACACCAGGTGTTACTGCTGAGGCTGCAGTTCACACAGACTCACTATAACTGGACAACGGAAGACTGGAGACGTTTCTGTTCTGATGAGTCTGGATTTCAGCTGTGACATGAAAGCATGGATCCATCCTGCTGCTATCAACAGTTCAGGCTGCTGCTGCTGCTGGTGTAACTTTGGACCTCTTAGTACCAAGTGATCACGGTTTAAACACCACAGTCTACCTGAGAATTGCTGCTGACCATGTTCAAACCTTCACAGCCACAGTGGACCATCTTCTGATGGACACTTCCAGCAGGATAACGAACCATGATCATCTCAGACTGGTTTCTTCAACATGACAGTGAGTTCTCTGAACTCCAACGACCTCTGCAGTCACCAGTACCTTCTGATGGACCAGAACCTCTGAGGAATGGTTCCAACACCTTGTTGAATCTGTTTGTCCAAGAACTAAAGCAGTTAAATACGCAGAAGCTCCAGGCTGCTTGCAATGATGCTTTAAGGATTTTCGTTAAGAAACGGCAGAGAAAAAGTTCTGTATTCTTTTTTTTTTTTTTAAATGGACCTTGAGTGATCAGTTTTTCATCATAGCTGACATCCAGTTAATGGGTTTTTTGGCGAGGCCGGGACGACACGCGACACAGCTTTTTATCTTCGTATCACTTCCTCATCAAACATAGCCAGGGGTGGCAGCGCCCCGCGAGCTACCGGCGGCCGCTGTTCATCGGCACCATTTAACCTGAGTCATGGTGACACTGAGCGACCGCGATGTGACGAGCACAGAAGAGCAATGACTGAAAAGCAGAGAGGATGAGTGACATTGATGCCCACACGATAAGTCAAAGGGAAACTCCTGATCTGGCTCTGTGAACTGGCTCTTAGTCGTCCTGGCCATCTCTGATTGGCTTTGGTCCACAGGTTTTCTCTGGGACTCAGTCCACTTAGAGAGGAACAAACTCTGCCTATTACGGCATGTTTCCATAGCGACCACGCGGGGGGGCGGGGGTTCAGGCGCCGGTGAAGCATACAGGAGCCGCTTGCTAATAAAGTGGGTTTTATTGTGTGTGTGTGTGTTTTCTCATGAGCGTGATGAAGCGGTGCTTTAGACTGCGACTGCTCGTGCAGAGTGACGCTGGAACGTACACGCAGATGCTGGACACAAAAACTGACCTTTCACAATCACTTAAAACCCCCAGAAAGCTGCAGGGCGTACACTGTTGGCAGTCGTTAACACATTCAGAAAGACAGAGGAACATTAAATGAATTGATGGGAGGGTTTGCGTCCAGCCGCTGAATGTCAGCCAAAGTTTCACCCACTTTTGGCTCTTGAAGTTTATGGAGCTCCAGTGTCTTCTTCTGTTTCATAAATCTGCTTGATGGACATGACAGAGGATGAAAAACGTTCAGTCAGAGAGGACCTGAAGCATCTGTTTGCACATCTGTCCATGTAAACACGGATGAGTGTCACTGACGTGAAGTAATAATCGTCAAATCTAAAATCCAGCGTTTCTCTTCTAGAGTTCCTTTGTTGAATCTGAATGTTGCTTTTGCTGCAAGTTCATGCGAGTTCTTCTTGTGTGGATTCACAGGAAGTTGATTAAATCAGAATATAAATGATGTCAGGACTCTTACGAGCAGATTTCTGAAGAGTGGACCAGCTTGGTTTGATGAGTCACAGGTTCTGTTTGAAAGCCTGATTCTTCAAACTTAACTTATTATATCTTTTTGTTTGAATTCAGGTTGGACCGAATGATCGCAGATATTCTTGAAATTGAGTTGCAGAGATTTTATTTTTATTTCTTTTTAACTCGAAGGATGCAGGGTCTTTTCTTTTCTTTTCTTTTCTTTCCTTTTATCTTTTTTTTAAAACCCAGCCCTCATTCCAGGGTTTTTTTTAAATTTAACTATAGAAATAAAACAAATATCTTTTAAACGATTCTTCCTCTTAGTTAAAAAGAAAATTTAAAAATAGATTTGTAAAAAGAAGTAAGGGACCTTTAAAATATCTGTTAAGCACATTAATGAAACAATAAAATAAATGAATGAAATAAAATCCTAGTTAATAAAAATGCACAAAGACAAATATACCCCAACATGAATAAATAAATGTGTGGTTTGTGTTTGCATCCCTGTAGATGTTGCTATGTTGCTACTTCAGAGTCATCAGTGATTTTTATGTCAGAATGATGCAGAGATGGAGGGTCTCATGCTTGTCACTGCGTGATTTATTTATTTATTCATTTATTTATCTGCAACCGTTCACCTTATCAGTTCACAATTCTTCTTAACAAGTCAGAATAAAAATGAGTCGTGCAGTCAGTAACTGCAGCTGCTGCTCAGATCTTTAAATATTACTGATCACGAAAGTCACTTTAGATACAGGATCTACGTTACACCTCCACCTGTTGCAGTTTTCTTTCCTTCTCGAGTCTGTGCAGCTTTTCCTCTGATGTCGTCACTACAGCTCTGATGACGATGACGACGACGATGATGATGTTAACCATCATCTGGGACTTCTGAATTTTGCGTTCTTTCAAGACCCAACTTCTTCAAAGTTCAGTTTTCTTACGTACGGTTCAGGAGACCATCCTTCAAACCTCTCAGGAGGATTTTAAAGGCAGCTGAAAGTAAATATCAGGCGACATTTTCTGTCCGTTGAAGATTTCTAAACTTCTGTGGGAACTTTCTTTTAACTGTGACTGTTCTTCACAGACGTTAACAGCTTTTCAAATTTAAACTGTTGTGTTACACGATGTCAGAACTTGTGTTCCAGTGGATTTACTTACATGCAGTTCAAACAAGCAGGAGGCCTTTATTCATCGTAACGGACAGACAGACAAAGGCGCGTTTCAATGCTGAGTTTATCTTTAACTTGATTACTAAAACTGTGCAAACTTGTTCCACCCAGAGTCTGCGGCCAAACTTCTGAAGTCAGTCACATGCCCCGTCAAACTAAGATCGCCCTGACAGATATTAGTAAGGCGATTAACCGATACTGCCTTCCTAAATGAATGACTCCTCTAACTGTCCGCTGGCCTGAACCTTCTGATGGTAAATGTTTGTAGATGTACCTGTTGGACCCGTGAAAGATTTGCCAAACTTTTTCTTTTTCTTTTAAATGTTATAATTGCTTTAAACTATTAGGTGAGAAGAACAGTTCTTCTGTTTGTTAGAAAGTTGTGTTGTCATTACAAAACCACGCTGCATGAGGACCAAGCGCTTGTTTCAGTTCTCTAAAAGCCTCAAACCCGTAACGTTCGTCCTCGTCAGCTTGAAACCCGTCCATCTCTAACGTTCGACCGAGCTCGCGTTCAGCTCGCTGAGCTCCTGTTTCCTGGATTTAACCACACTCACCGTCCGCTAACTGCTCTGATGAAAGAAAAAAGTACCCAACTTGCTGATGTGTCAATATTAAGGCCATTATGATGCGTCATTCAGCGTTTTATTGCTAATTAGTCTCCTTCAGAAATGTGAACAACTTTCATTTTGTTTCACGGGAACAGAGAGCTTACAGGAAGGTTTCTGTTTCATTTCAGAGTCGAGACAAGCGGACACATGTGAGTTTAGATGGTGGAAACACCATGTGAAGAGTTTCAGTTTAAGTATTAACGTGGCGCTCACACACTTCTGCTGAAGACAGGACGGATTTCAGAAAAGATCTTTGTCGTGTGTGAGGTGTTTAAAGGAAGGTTTCGTGTTCCTGGACCGCATGTTTGGTGTTGGACTTGGACGCTGTCCACTGATGAGACGAGTCCCGGCCCGTCCCAGTGTTGATGGCATCAGCTCCTGGCTGCCTTTATGTTCAATAAGTAAAGACACACTGTTAATCATGATTTTTTTTTAAATTTAATTGAATCAAATTTGATTTAATCATCACATGGCTGTACATATTGTACAAGCCATAAACTTGTTGGGAGTTTTATGGAACGAAACTGGGTGAAACTGAGATAACAAAATACTTAAAAAAAAGTAAAATAAAAAATAAAAACAGTTAATAGGGCTGGTATTTCCTCTGACGGTTTTAAAATGGAAATACCAAAATTATATATCACCAGTCAAGAGGAAGAAACAAAGGATTTCAGATTTGGATTTTTCTGACTAAAGGACAGATTTCTCTTTTTCTCTTTCTTCTTCCCCTTTTTTCTCCACATCCAGCATCTTTCAAGCAGTGCTCCTCAGTCTAGCCTCTCACTTCATCTCCAGGACGTCTGCCGCTCGCTCTTAATCTCATCCAATCTTGTCAGAAACAAAGAAAACCACCTTATAAACTCTTCCCTTCACTCTCGTCACGACTCCTCTATCACTGATAACATCGGACACTCCTCTCCCATCAGCCACTCCACTCTTCTTCACCTCTTTTCCACGCCCCTGCAGCCCCGGCAGCCTCTGCAGCCCCTGCAGCCCCTGCAGCTCCTGCAGCCCCGGCAGCCCCTGCAGCTCCTGCAGCCCCGGCAGCCCCTGCAGCCCCTGCAGCTCCTGCACCTTCACCTTTACGTCTTCTTCCTTTTCATTTAACTGCGTGTATCCTGCTGCTCTCAGTACAGATAACAGCGTCATCAGCGGGGGCGGCGGAAGCAAATATTTTGATAAAACAGTAAAATATCTCACTTTCAGTATTTTAAGTGTTCTGGCAGAAGAAAATGGAAAATGTGCTTATTTTACATTTTTAAATCACTGTGTTCCATTTGTATTTACAGATTTGCATCACATCCTGACATTTTTGATGTTGGGGTTGTTTTAAAATTTTATTTCTGTATGACTTCGTATTTACTCAAAGACAGACGATGTTCGTGTTTACCAGCCCCCCGAGGTGTTAATGAAGTATTTGTGTCGTGCTGTTGCCAAAATTCGCCACAGAATTAGCGAACAAACCGCTCCCACCCAGCCATGTCTTTACACGTCTGCTTCTGTGCTCTTCTGAGCAGCATCATCAGCCTCCTACAACTTTGTGCTTCTGAACATGAACTTAGACACAAATTCCTGCCTTTAATAACCCTTTTACCACGTTGTTACCCTGTCAAACAGCATATTGTACATCCAAACTAAATTCCATGCCATGCTGGTGAAACAACTGATTCCTGACTGGTTTATGTCCAAACTTGTCATCTGTCATGCACTGTTATTTATTTTATTTGCTTTGGTCTTTTTTTTTTTTTAAATCATTATTTATTTTATGTATTCTGTTTCAGGTTTTCAAAGACTGCACTGCGGTCGGGACTGCTGAAGCAACATAACAGCCGCCTGGTGGTACAACTTGATACCATAGATCAAATTTATTTACTGATTTCTCAAATATTACTTTACATAATTTATTTCATGAACTCAAATACTGTGGCTTCAGTTGTCCTGGTGTCATGTGCATGATTTTAGAAATGTTCATGTGTCAGAAGAATCTAGAAATGCTTCTTAACTTGCAGTAAATCTACTCCTTTCAACTAAGATTGCATGGCTAAGTTGAAGCTTTGCAATCCCATGGAAAGTTTTCAACTTCAAAACCAGCACAATCCTGCTGTATATATTTTCAAACCTAAGTCGTCCCAGTAAAGAAAAGCATTGTTTTCTTTTCTTTGCGGGTTTTCAATGGCTTTTGTCCCCCCCCCATAAGTAACCAATAAGATTTTGCAGAGACACGCTGAGTCCAGGCCGATTTTAAAGATTGTAAGATCTTGTCAGTGAGCAGGTATGCATCATGTAGTGAGAGCTCATCAGCTCCAAATCCATCATCACCAAACTACAGCGCACCCCAGTTCCACCCATCATCGTCAACAGATTCCCTGTAACCTTCTCCCTCCAAGTCAAGAGCCTCGGCATTATTCTGAACACCCTTTCATTTGCTCCCATATTCAGAATATCATCAGGACTGCATTCCTCCACCTCCGTAATCTCTCCAGACTCCGCCCATCACTGACCCAATCCAGCATCAAAATCCCAGTTCAGTCATTTGTTACATGCCCTCCTCTCCGGACTCCCCTGCAAACTCATCAACAGACTGCAAATCTTTCAAAACTCGGCCGCCCGGATCATCACCTGCACCAAATCATCGGACCACATCACCCCAGTTCTCATCCAACTTCACTGGCTCCCTGCACAATACCACATCAACTACAAAAGTCTTCTCACCTATGAAACTCTCCACTATCAGGCCCCCACCTGCCTATTCTATTTATTTGTTGTTTTTTTTGTTTTTTTGTTTGCTTTATTAGACTCATTTGGAAGAACATCTTCGTTGCAGAACCATTTTAACTCAAAAGAGACATTTTTTCTCCTCATCATCAAGTATTCACCTGAGGTCTTTCCACAGGAAATGGGAGGTCGTGCTTTGCCCAAACAGTTCAACAGCTCCTTTTTTTAAGCACAGCTTCACATCTCTGTTCACAGAAGATGGTTTTAGACAACTGAGTCTTCTCTTCTGTGGGATGTTTTGAAACGAGTTGGGTGGAGATAAAGGTGGGGATGTGAGATAATTCTTCTTTGATCTTGGTCTCTGTGATTGCCTGAGTGGTTTTGTTGTCGACAGTGTTGTATTATGCTGAGGTGTCTGAACGGCACCAACACCTCACACCGGCTTCCAAGCACGGTAGTGAAGTGGTGATGATTTGGGCTCGTTGAGTTGAGTTGATCCACGGGACAATGATCCCAAGCAGCACTCAGTCTGGATCAGGAAATAATGAAGATGTTGAGATGGTCCAGTCCAAGTCCAGGTCTCCTTCCTACTGAAATGATGTGACCTTGAACGAGTTGTTCACAAGCGGATGCGTGAAAACCTCAATGAGCTGCTGCAGCGCTGTTGGCCAGAATTCCCCCACAATAGCGTGACAGAAACAACATCACACAGAGAACGTTACTCCACCTTACTGCTGTCAGACAGCTTCTGCGAGCTGTTGAGATGTTGTGCCTCTGCATCTTAGCTAAGCTCTCGTTAAATACGTAGATGATGATGTGATGTCAGATGGCATCTCATCAAGTTGCATTTACCCGATTCAGATGATCTACTGACACATAAAACGTTCATCATAAAGTCATTCGTCGTGCAGAAACACACACACTCTCTTCATCTGTGAGGTTGTTCATGTGCGTAAACCAGGAGCAACGCTGAAGAAACGGCAGCCAGCACCACAGGAAGCCCAAACTGATTCAGGATCTGATTAGGTTTCAAAAGCTTTTCTGCACATTTGTAGACTGATCAAAGGACCAGAAATTGCTGAAACACTTTCACAGTAACATGTTCAATTTCCATGTGAACAACACCACAACCCGCAGGTATGATTCATGGTGTGCTGTAGGGGACCACATCTGAACATGTGTGCATAAACCCGTAAAACTGCATTGTTCTTCATCTAACAGGGTTTTTATGTTAGCAACGTCACAGAGGCCTTCAAGTGTCTTTCTATCGTGCCATTTCCGGTTTTCTCGTCGCTGCTGTTATTCGCGTCCAGAGAAGAGACCTTTCGTGGCGCTACATCATCCCTGACACTGGTCCTCTGTTGCTTCGTCTTAAAGCCCTCATGTCGTAACAGGTGCTTGTCACGGTTTTATGTCTGAGCTGCTTCCAGTAATAAAACCAGATTGCGCCACCCTCCTCCAGAAAGAACAAGCAGATTACGACGACTCCGCCCTCACTTCCTGCTTATTGGTCTTTCTAATAGAAAAGCCAGTGCGTCGGCCAGTAAAATCTGCATCTGTGGCAGACGATTTTTTCTTTTTTTGCTTTTTGCTTGTTTGTTTTTTGGAGTTGTGCTTTTGAGGATCCTCTGAGGTTTTTCTGAGAAGAAGTGGGACTTTCCTTCTTCTCAAACTCAGATTGCACTTATAAGGCAAACAGATCGCTGATTTCACTTCATCTGTAGGTCTTTTTTGGGAACTTAAATGTTACCTCTAAAAGGCAAAGGGGGGGTAGGTGGTTGGGGGGGGGGGGGGGGGGGGGGGGGGGGGGGGGGGGGGGGGGGGGGGGGGGGGGGGGGGGGGGGGGGGGG
>JBAMYA010044485.1:0-12445 GCA_037176975.1 Arrhamphus sclerolepis
TCTGGGTTTCTCAAGCGCCTAGAGATGACTTGTGGTAAATAGGCGCTATATAAATAAATTGAATTGAATTGAATTGATAAATTTTAGGAAAAAAATAATAAAATAAAAACACAACCTGTCAAGAATACAGAGGATATTTATGTATAAAAGACAAATACATTCAAGTAGTTACTTTAAACTCCATGCAACTTTTATGTTAATGAGCAGCATCACATCTCCAGGCAAATTCTACTTTTCTTCAGTCTAAATTATATCTGCAAGTGTAGAGTGTTAATGATGAATACTAACTTAACCATTTGGTTCTACATGAACATTTATGCTCTGTTGAGCTTTAGCTGCTTGAGTAAAAAAATTACTGCATAGTGCACTTGTATCAATTAATAAACATTGAAATATTTAACTACCTAACTAATAATGACTATATTTGATCACTAGTATAACATCATAGAAACTGCCCAGCAGTAGAAAAACAATTTAGCTAGCAGCTAGCTAGCTAGCTAGCAGGCACCGCTAGCTAAATTATTAAATGGCCTCCATGTAACTACTGACTGTGTTAAGAGTTAGCAAGCACAATTACAATAAACTACACCCAAATGTGATTTATACCTGACCAAGGTGGACTGCAGTTCATCACTTCCTACCTGAAGTTTTGAAAGTCTGTCTGTCTCATTGATCTTTGAAACTTTTTCTGAAACTGGAGAGTAGAAACGCTGGGCTCACTACTGCCCCCTAGCATGAGGTGAGGCAGGAGAATTGCACCCTCACCTAGTGCTTTTTCACTGCCCTTTTCAGATCACTGAGCACACAAAACAGGTTACACACAAACATACTTCAGCGCAACTATGGAAAATCAGGGAGGCATAATATTAAAAGTGTTTGAAACATTTGATTGGAGCCAAAAGAGACACTAACATGCTCTCATTGATGGCAGAGCACAGTTTGTGAGGGATTTCACAATCTAAGGTCAGGCTCAGCTTGCTGCTGCTTCACCGTACGTCTCTTCCCCGTATTTGAACGGGAAATGAGAAAATTCACTGAATTTTAATTTAAAAAAAACAACCTAATTTTTCAAGTTAAATGGAAAATTAGTTTATAGTTCAAACCACTGGGTAATTATATAACCTTTTTTTTTTTCATTTATTCTTTCCATGATGGCAGGTGAGGCTCTGCTTCCCCTGCCTCCCCTGACCACACGTCACTGCTGCTGCTGAAGAGGAAGCTCCACCATAGCTGCCAGTGAACATCTGTCTTATTTTAACACATCTGGCAGCATCTGCCTGAAAGGCTTGTCTCTTTTTAGCACAAATTTTTTTCCGCGCTCGATTGATTGATTGACAGCTGTGACCCAAAAGGGAGGGGGCCGTCAGCTGTAACTGGTCCAGCCCAGAATCAATCATGACTAATGTTCTGATCTACTAGTCTTGTAAACCAATAGGTGTCATAATAAATAAAAAATAAGAAAGAAGGAAAGAAAAGGAAAAAAAATAGATTAGCTAAGGGGGAAAGTTCTTTGTGGTGCAGTGATGAGATTGACAACACAATACAGAGTAGCACGAGGAAGACACAGGAGGAAACATTACTGTTAATGGAGTCTTTTTATCCATTTGTTTTTGCCATTTCAAGGCTGAAAGATCTCTGCTGTTAGAAGAGCATTTAAAATTGTAAAACACTTGATTTACATATCTAAAAATAGTCTAATAGTTTTCTCTGGTGCCATTTTTCTTTCTGTAATTTCACAAGGATGTTCAAGGAAAGATAGCCAAGGATATTTCATTTTGTCTTAATTCATGTCCTCATTTTAAGCAATTCAGTGAATCTTGAGCCTGAAACATTTGCGTAACAGCTCTTACTTTTGCATGGTTAACTTTTACACGTACAGAGGAGTGACAAGTAGAGGGATTACACAAGCTTGTGATTTGAACACATGGATACAACTTATGTCAGCGACGTGTGTTTATTTGTGTTGATTTATGGATCTGAAAGATTCTGCACTTCCAAATGGAAAACTAAATGAGTAAATCCAGTCTGTAAAAAGCACAGGCCCTGGTTACAGGGGCTGTGCGGTCTGTGTGATTTGGTGGCTGTAAAATTTCAAATGCGTAAATGAGCTCCTTCACAAAAATGCAAATTGGCACCATGTGGAAGACAATGCATTTAAAAACACATAACGGGCTATTTGTGTTCCTCTTAGACATGTTTATAGGTTTACAAGGCATTGCAGTCTCACGCAACGGCAAGCAGTGCTGGAGATATGTCGGTTTCTTCAGCTTAAGTCATTTGTTTTTTTCTCCTTAATCTATCCCCCAAGTTCCAAATGCTGTTTATCAAATGGAAGCTGAGGATATGTCTGATCTTTCGTCTTCTTTTGCAACATGTCAGTTTCCAAAAGCCTATTTTCCTCTTCCTATTTTGGTTAAAACCAATGCCAGATTACTGCTGCCACTTAGCTGCTTTTCTCCCTCTGTACTAGCTGATGTTGACGCTGATTATCTGAGAGCAATCAGAAGTTAATGAGGCTCCAATATTAACTCTCAAAATCCCGTCTGTCATAGAAAGACTTGCGTGGAGGAACACCAGAGCCCTGTCCCTCCATGTTACAGTTGACGTGTTCGGCGCAGACCTGCGGCTGTCGAACGTCAGCTGTCAGTCTCTGCGAGAGGGCAGCATGTGACTTCAATTAAGACCTGGAACTGGAGCCCAAATAGGAGAGTTAAGTAAGGCAGGAATGAGAACAGTCTGAGAACACTGGGCTTTTGTGACGGTAACTAATGAGATCAATCAGGGCTGCATCCTTGAACTTGTCATTCATTAGCGTAATGACTCTGTTTATACGAGGGTGTCCTAGTTCACCAAATAATCTTTCATTCTCCGTACAAGTTGTTGCCTTGTGGTTAAGGGCTCTTATACAACAAAACAATGTGAATATCCAGCAGTGATGAAAGGCCTCCTCATATGTCTCCTCACTCTGCCAGAGCAGGAAAAAAAAAAAAGCAAAAAAACATTTGAGCACACTGCAAAGCTTACATGTAACTGCCGACTAGGATGTACAATCTAAGCCTGTACAAAAAGACATAACTTTACTGTGCAAAAAGAGAGCAGGAGCATGGATTTGATTCAGTAAAATCAAAAATGTAATCAAAGCAATTTTTGCATAAAGTCAAATCACTGTTTGTTCAGTTTTTAGTTCATATAAGGATTTTGCTCAGATATGTGATTGCATTTATACTTTAATAAAAAAAAATAAAAAAAAACTTGCATTGCAGTTGAGGGTTTATGTATTGGTAAAAAACACAATGTTCAGAGCTCACTGTGCTTAACAGCCAGTCCAGATGTCCCAGTGGTAAAAGATACCATAAAAGAGATAAGAGACAGACATTCACAGACCCTCCTGATATGGCTGACAGCTGATTGTTAAGTTGTGGTATATGTGGCCTTCTGAGAAACAGCAGCAAGTGTGAGGACAGAAATCAGTAGGATTTCATTGTCTTGGTCTCTCTGTGCTTTCTTTTCCAGTGCTTACAGCCTTTTACGCTCTCATATTTATTCTTTTTCTTCATCCGAGCCCCTAAACACTATGTCGTGTGGCTGTTTGTTCCTTAAGTCTGCTTGAACTAAGGTAACACTTTCTTATTTAAAGTCATAGGTGCGAGCACAAGAAGACGTGAGGTCTGTCCCAATTCAGCGGCCGCATCTTTTGAAGGACCCGTCCTACGTAGACTACGTAGGACGGGTCCTCCTAAGGCCGGGTAGGCCGGAAGTCAGCGGCTGTGAATTGGGACGGTCTAGCCTTCAGGTTTACCCCCGCCCTTACCTCGGCGTACATCCTGTTGCCTAGCAACCGTGACGGCGCTGAAACGAAGTGAGAATGGAGATCGAAATTTTGTTAAGTTTTTTTAAAATATTTTTTTAATTTTAGAACTACAACAGCGCCCGTGAAGAGGCGGCTGTTCTGTTTTCTCAGCTTAATGAAGCTAATGAAAGCTTAATAAAAGCGGCAATAGTTGAAGAACTACAGGACCTGCTGTACGAGCTCATTTGCTGTCTTGATGATTTCCGTCAAAAATAAAATAAAAAAAAAATGTCTACACAAATGACAAAAGGCTGTCACCATAACCTCTTTAGCCTTTTAATTTTTGCGCACACAGCTTCGTTCCCGGGCTACAATAGAATCTTCCTCTTTTTGCTCCTTCTCAAAGGCTCTTTCTGCACTTAAGCACCCTGCAATAAACATCACTGAGAAGAAGCCTCTGCAGTGATGTCCCCATGACTCAAGCTCATTGTTCAGGATTGCTGTCTCGTAAACCTCCTTTGTGAAAATGTTTTATGTAGAAGGAAAGCAAAAAGCAGAGTGGATGAGCCGTTTGCTCGTGTTGCTTATTTGCATAAACGTATTACCGCTGACTTGCACATGAGTTTTTTTCCACCCCACTCTGCTGGTTCATCCATCTGGTAAGGATCTTATTGAGCTCCTCCACTGCTCAATGTCCTCCGGGCCAAAATCGTAATGTTTAAAGGGTCCGGTCGTGGTCAGCCAGGCCGGAAGGGTCTTGGGTAAAATGCAAACACAAGCCCAGGAAAGAGCAGCCTGCCCTGCACTGATCTTCCTGTCAATGTGAAAGAGAAGCTCTCTGAACACAAGAGGAGGAACGAATCAAACAAATTTATTACCATGCAACCAAAAAGGTCAGTGCGTGACAAAAGCCTCCTGTTGTGAGGAAGAGTGTTGTGGAGTGGCCCCCTCCTCGTAGAGCCTGCGTGACTACCCCAGCATTAGACATGGGTCAGGCTGGGAGGAAGCATGGAAGTAGCACCAGTTTGAGAACAAAAATCTTTTTCATTCTTGTTGGAATGTGAGATTTACTTAATGAAAACCTGTTTGACCGAATTTTCCAGTTAAGGTTAAATTGGCTAAAGATTTAATTTTACAGTTTGGAGACCACTGTGTGACCATGAATTAGAAATTTAGCAACACATCAGCAACACAAGGTCATCCTTGTAAGGAATTAAGTGTTTTTTGTTTTGTTTTTGTTTTTTTTTAGTCTAGCCTTAGTATTTCCATCTGTTTTTGTCAGAATTCCTGAATAGTCATTGTGTTTATTAGCATCATGTCCTATCTTACCAAAGCAAGACCTCTTTGGACAATGATTTTGTTGCCTTTCGAACAGTGTTTCATTTCATTTTCTACAGTGTTGTGACAGGCCCCTGTTAGCTATCAGAGGATTGAGACACGTTCACCAATATCCCTGCTTTGAAAGCTCTGTTTTCAGGATTCCAGCTCTGTAAGTCTGATTAGCTGGATGTTGCTTTTTTTTTCTTTTTCTTTTTTCTGGTAGCTGTTAAGCTCTGATGATCAGCATTCAGGTCACACCCTACTGTGCCCATCTTGTACCAGCACAAAGGGCTAATCAGGGATGCCAGGCAGCAGGCACGAGCATTCACCAAGCTCTCTGCAATACTGGACCAGCCTACCGTGCTCCAGACTGAATGTCTCAGTGTCTTCGTGTTTGCTTGTCTACTGAAATGGAGCGGGGTTATATGATTGTAATGGTGGAGGAGTGCAAATAGGCTTCTTGGTGGGGGTCAGACCTAAGGAGTGATGTGGAAAGCAAACGTGTCAAACTTGACCATTAGATTAAATTAGACAGCTGGTAGAAATTAGTCCTGGTTCCACACGTGTTCATGAACTTTCTTTTTCATGAACGTTAATCTAATTCATGAAAAGCAATTGGGATGGCAGGTCAAGCAGTGTAAAAATAGAAATAGAGGGAGAAAATAATTTTAAATGAATCTAAAAAATATATACAAAAGTGGGCACACTAAAAGCAGTAATTACCACTAAAAAGCATATGCACAAGCTTGTGACACACAGGGAAATAATGTTAATTGAAAGCATGGCATTTAGAGGAGCCTTAATTTCTCTCTCTGGGTCTCAACTTTTACCTTTATTGATTACATAGTCACTATCTCATCTGCCCACAATTTACCTTGTGAATCATAGTTTTGGAAGAAGGTAATAGCAGGATCAAAAAGTACCTTTATCTTATTTTGCTCAATATGATGGTAAGAAAAGAGAGAAAATTACCTGAAGGTATTAATTGCACTGCACTTGGAAGAAACAAGCAATTCTTTCTTGACAGGGATGGTGTTAGCTGTAAGTCTGTATATATGATTCTCAGTACATACACTCTGCAACATTAAATATATTTTATTTGGTATCATAAGAGTAGAAGAAGCATGCCATTAATGAGCTGCTTGCATGCCCATGGGGGAAAAAAAGAAAGAAAAAAAAACTTTACACAAAGAGCTTTCCAGAAACAGTGAGTGAGATACCCAGTGTCTCTCTGCGGGTAATCTAAAAATACCACTGTGCTTCTTTGAGATATTAAATCTGGGTGATGACATGCAGTTGGAAGACCTTCGATCACTTTCCCCAAACTCCCACAAGACATAATTTTCTTTTCACATGCTGTCACAAATGGAAATCTTTATATGCCTCACATTTTTCTCCTCAGTGTGTCAGAGCTCAAAATGTGAGTTAGTTTTTATGCCATCATGTATTAAAAAAAAAAAAAAAAACCACTGTGAATATTAGTTTTTCACTTTTAGATGTCCAATTTCAGTTTGCTTTCATATGGACAACCACACAAGTCACCGTTTACTTAAAAGCAAAGCGTCACGCTGGTGTGATTTATCTCTGGACAGAAACCCTGCAGTATTTCTTGGGCAGAAGGATTTGCCTTTTTATGCAATATTCCTCTGGTCCTTTGGAAGATACTGAAGTCTTAGTTTGATCGTACAACTGTTTCCCTCATTGCTTCATCTCAAATGCATTGAATTGTTGCAAAGGACAATCCTGATGACATGCCCTCGGTTTTCAGTATGCGTTTTAATATCCACCCTCATATCCCGAGCGCTCAGGCTGCTTGGTTTCCGCACCGAATCGATCTTCGGTTTTAGTTGCTTTTTATTATAAACATAGAACCTTATCTTACTTGATAAATATCCCGTGTTGTGAAAGAGAGAGAGAAAGAGAGAGAGATCCCTTCAGAAACTGCAGTTTCTAATGTTTTTGGTTTCACCCTCTGTCTCAGTCCACAGTTGGACAAGCAGACAAAAGTGACAGATTGAGGCTCATGAATGAAATCCAGACCAGTTGTGGGGGGATTAAAGGTTGCAGCCTTCTCCTTCTGCAGAAGTAGCTTATCAACGGAGTAATTGGAGGTAGAAAAGTTTTCATGGTCTTCTCTTGTTAGTGGCCACATGATCCCTTCATTCCTCTGAGAGCTGGTGTACAGGCTGGCGGTCAGAGGAGGAATTTGCTCCCGGGTGGAAAAGGCTCACAGAGCACAGAGGTCCTCCCTGGTGCCAGCTCTACTGAAAAACTGGGCCCAGTCGAGGGCTGAAACTCGATCTCCCTCTCCAGCTGGACCCTTTGCTGGTAGAGAAGGGTTTGCTGATGATGATGATGATAAACGCACGCGTGGAATTAATAACCTGACATAGGTTGGAGAAAGCTACTGCGACTTCTTGGGCTGTAATGTAAATGTGTTAATTCAGCTGCGCTCTGAGAAATCGTTACAGGCTGTGTTAAGGGCTCACTTCCCCTGTTTTTCTGCGTTTCTTCAGTTACTGGCTTGTTAAACAGTATCAGGTGTTCACCTGCGTCTGTGACATACGAACACACCGTCTAAAATTGTGAAAAGTATTCGTAGCGGCTCATGAACCCAGTGATGTGGAAATTTGGTTTTGACTGCCTTGTTCTATCAGCTTTAATGCAAGAAAATCCTGATGTTCCTTTGAGGCAATAAATAATGTATATCTGGTCTCAACTGCTCCATATGCAATGGGAAAAAGCAGATGCTGTTGAATTGTAAAGCATCCTATATGATCATCCTGCATTGAAATTAAGATCTCATTTGACAAATGAGTTAGTGAAAAGGAATTGGCATGTTGAAGTGAAGTGGAATTGGACGACCAGCTATTGAATCTTCTGCTGGAGGTTTGGAGCCTCTGTCAGCATAACTCGAGAACCCGGACAATATTGCACTGACATTTAAGGCATTTCTATTATATCCGTGCTTATTATTTCCATGCCCTTTCCAGCTTCCTTAAGCTTGGTAGTATTTTACCACATTTCCCTTAGAGCCATCATAAGAGGGGAGTGCTGCAGCCCAACCTCCCCCCCTTTGCAAGAAGGTTCATTCTGTGATTTGATGAATGCAGCAATCCCCATTGCACCACACCAAACTTCCCGCAAGCTTTTTGGTACTGAGAAGTGGCAGTCGTTCAGCATTTCTTTGCCAAGAAAAAGTGTTATGCTTGAGAGCTTCAGACAAACTGAGGAAGCGGTGCATTACTCTCGAGTCAGCTGTGTTTCTGTTCACTTTTCTCACATTTAATTTACTGGCAAATCATAAATAAAAATATTTCTCTTCATGAAATCCTCCTGCCCCTCCACCCCACCCGCCTCCTTCATCTTTTCTCCACCCGTCTCTATTTGAGCTAATTATGTGTGTAAACTGTGACTACTGTGAGGACAGATTACAACCTGGCGCACATGGTTTGTTATCACTTGTCATGTATCATTTATCACACGCGCAATTACAACACCTCAGCTCTGCTTTTGGAGCCACCTTCTCTCTGGGGCGGCTCATTAAGCAAATCATCAGCAACGACATCTCAGAGGAAAGCAGCAGAGGTCTGCTCTGTCAGAGACCTTGTAGTGGAACTGACAGGATGGGGAAATCAGTTTTCGCATTTACATAGGGACTCCTGGAGAGAAAGACGGGCCTTCCAGGCTGCCCCTCCTCGACCCCTGCTGGCTGTCCCATCAGCCACTAACGCACACAGCTTGTGGTTGATGTAGCAGCATTAGGTTAGGTCACACAGGTTCATTCCTGACAAAGGAGAACGCAAATTATTCTCTTAGTTTCTGCTCATGTCTGTGAAGACATGGCTGCCATCGCTTTGATGGTATGATGCCCAGACTTGCTGTGAATTAAAGTCCTGTCTTTAGGCAAGATACTGAACGCCAACAATGCTCCCTGATTAAGGTGAGAAAAAAAAAAAAAGAAAGTGTTTTTATTATTATTATTGTTATTGCTCTAAAACGTAACTACAGCATCTCTGTTTGCCTCCATCTCCTGGATAGCAGCCTGTCTCTAAGCAGCCATGCTGATTATCACTTAAGGCCATGTTCTCTCTTGCCTGGTGTGCATGTATTTGTGGCTGTGGGTTTATGCGCTCGCTTTTTCCCTGGTGCACAGCTGTTAGGGCTGTGGCTGTGTTGGTGAAGCTGCCCAGAGCTCGAAGCCGTCCCTCTTATTTTCTGTTGGTTAGTGCCACACGACCACATTTTCAGGCTGAAATTGAATGTAAAATGTAAGATGTTTCATTTCTTTAGTTTTTTTTTTTTTTTTTTTTTTTTTTTGCTTAGTGGGCAAACTGAGTCATAAACTTACAAACTAAACAGCTGTGCATCCTAATCAACATATTTAAGATCAAGGTAACATGATTAATCTGAACTAAATCTTATCTTCTTTTTATTTTCTTTTACAGCCGTGCAATCAAAACCAACCAGGACCTGCTTCTGGAGACCCCCTGGACAAACATCTTTTACGACGACTTCTGGGGCACCTTACTCACTCACAGTGGCAGCCATAAGTCTTACCGCCCCTTCTGTACCCTCTCCTTCCGCCTTAACTATGCTGTGGGTGGGCTGGAGCCCTGGGGCTACCACTTGGTTAACGTGGTCCTCCACGGCGCTGTGACTGTCCTGTTTACCGTTCTGGCTCGTCTGCTGCTAGGGGGAGGACTATGGAGCCTCCTGGCTGGCCTGCTGTTTGCTTCTCACCCTATCCACACCGAGGCAGTGGCAGGCGTTGTTGGACGGGCCGATGAAGGTGCTGCCCTGTTCTTCTTGCTGTCCCTGTTGTGTTACATACATCACTGCAGGCTGCGGGGTCACGCCGGTTCCTTGCGGCTCACAGCATGGTTCCTGAGCAGCTTGGGCTGTGCTGCTTGCAGCATGCTGTGGAAGGAGCTGGGAGTGACTGTCCTGGCTGTGTCAGCGCTCTACGACGTCTGTGTTTTCCACAGGCTTAAACTGCGACAGGTCATCATGCTCTTCTACAAGGTAAGCAATTTGTTCTTGTTTTAAGTGAGAAGCATTGCAACATGCGTCCTTGTATGTTTTGTTTGCGTATCGTCACATTAAAAGCTGAAAAAAACATTCCCCGCAGCACGAACGGCTGCGTCAGGTCTGGTTGTGGTGGTTTCCATGTTGACAAAGGGAAGCAAACACAACTGAACTGAAACAAAGCTCATTCAGTAACTCAGTCTTATGATGGACCATCTCAGATCAATATCTTCTGCAGTCTTTTGAGTGGCAGTGAAAACATACTCACTAATTCATGAACATTTCTGTGCGAAATTCAAAGACTTGGTCGGTTTGTGCAAACTGTGTATCTGTATGAGTAAGAAGCGAGTGCAGGGATACGTTTCAAAGATTCATCTATCCTGCGACTCCTCAGACCTTCTATCAAGGATTTGCAGCAGAATAAGCTCCTGAGCAGCTCTTCAATGAAGTTAAAATAAGAGATTTCCAAAAGCTGTGACAAGATAACAGTTCATTATATAACGTAACTAGAAAATGGCACTTTGCAGTAGTCTAGAAGAAATTGTGCATTTGATCGATAGAGAGGCTCATTGAAATACTGTAAACTGCAGTGACGCTTGTATTAGTGAGTCCCATGGAAGCTTTAACTTCACCACAAAAGTCAGCATTAGAAGTTTATAGAATTAAAAGAAAAAACATCTAAACAAATGTGACTAAAATGTGCTTGAGTCAGTAGTAGCATATTTAATTTGTGTTATGATATGAAAGAAAGAGTGTAGAGTCAAACATGACGCCTCTGTAAAAACAGCTAAAGCGCGTCGCTTCTCAAACAGAATCATGAAAAATAATGACGTATCTCAAGATCAGCAAGCTTAAGGTTTTAAAGCTCTCTTTTACCTGTGAAAAAACTTTGGACAGACGTCAAAAGAAAATGACATGCAAGACTCTCTAGGAAATCTCACAAAACTAGTTTCCCTCACTGGAAGCACAAATCTCCTGAAGAGTCCAAAGATGACAAAAAAAGGGGTTGGGAAGTGGTGATATTTGCCTAAAGAGGTGTTATTAATTTCTGTCTCATTTTCTTTTTTTGTTAATTGAAATATCATATTTTCTTGTTACTGAGGCACCCAGCACAAATTATGCAAAAGAGCTCCAAAGTAGCCAGTCTAAGTCTCCTGTCTAAGCATCATGACCCAGGAGATGAAGAGTTCAACACGAAGAGGCAAGTTAGAAGCAAGAAAAATAAAACAGGAGAAAGACCTGATAATTTAAGAGCAAATCTATCCTATCCCTTTTCCTGTTTACAGTATCTGCTGGCTTCTTCTCCATACTGTCCTCTCATGATTTAAGCTTTATCTGACTTCTTTTGTCCTCTGGAGTATGAACTATCCACTGCCTCTGGAAGACTTGTCAGGCATGGTGAGACTATAAGGAAAAAGGGGCCAAAAGGCTCAAAGGAAAAAAAAAATGCCTCAAAGCTGACAGTTTTCCTGCGCTTTGATTGAAAGTCCACACACCCTTCTGATTTCATTGTCTTTGGAAAAAAAAAGAAAAAAATGAACTGGAAGACACAAAGCTGGGCTTATGCATTTCTGTCATTGTGATTTACTGTATTAGCAAGTATCTCCAGTGGCAGATGTGTTCTGTCACTGCACGCCACATCCAGGGTAGCTCCTGAATTCATCACATGTTTGAACAACATAAGCTGTGGCAAGATTCTGGCCCTGTGCATTGTGGGATACATTATGCAAGGTTAACTGGTAGTGTGTAATGTTTATGGTAGCATAACACCATCCAGATTCTTATTTCATAGTGCAGAAATTTTAAATTACTCGCATCCTTTTAGACGAGGCTTTTGGAAGGGAGGGGTGTCAAAAATATGTGAGATTATACCCTATAATGGAATATGTCTTCAACATAGACACCAGTCATGTAGTAGGTGGCCTGGTCTGTGTTGAAGAGACCTGTTAAGATGTGTGTGGGTTGTCATGCCTACCAAAAAAAAAGACAACCATCTGCTATGGGAGAAGACTGTTAGACAGCATATTTTTCATTTAAGTGAGTTTGACATGCATTCCTTTATTTTCCTACCATGCAGCATAAGATGATGACTCCCGTCATCAGAGCATGTTATTTAGTCACCACAGACTACATAAAAGCCTGTGCAGAGAGAACATTGTCATGATCACTGCAATCATGCTAATCTTGGGGGGGGGGGGGGGGGGGGTTTTTTTTCCTCAGGTTTTTCTTTTTTCCTTCTTTAAAAACCCTTTTTTCTTTTTCTTTTTTTTTCCTTTTTTTCCTCACCCCCCAACCCTCTCCCCCTCC
>JBAMYA010044486.1:0-12445 GCA_037176975.1 Arrhamphus sclerolepis
AAGGCAGTTTGCAGCAATGTCAGCTTAGATCCTACTATGTTTTATAAATGAGATCCCTGAGGTCTCAGGAGGAATTTACCACGGAGAACAGCTACAAATCTCATGCAACGTTTAAAATTCATTAACAAGTTATTTTTTAATGTGTTTGACACATCAGACATAACGCCACACAAATTACTCAATACTATTCTAATATCTTTCAATTCATCATTTGTTTCTCTCTGGTTTTGCAGAACAGCATTCCTCAGCACCCGTCCTCCTCCAGATGCCTCATGCGCTTGAAGCGTGGTCGCATGGTCGTCGTGGTTACCACTGTTGACCAATAACATTGATCGACCGTCTCATTTAAATACGTATTGACATTCACGAGTTGCTTTGCATCGACCATTATGGTTAAATGTGGGCGTGTAGAGGGCAGGGCAGGAGGAGGAACCTTGTACGCAAACATTAAAGTGCAGCTGTGATTTATCAAGGAGAAATTGCTTGGTGGTGTGCGTACGTAGGGTTTTGTAGATTGGGATTATTCTTTGGTGGCCGTACGCACACTTTTAGTATAGATTCTACACAATGTTTAGTAAATGAGAACCCAGATCTCAATCCAATAGAGCACCTTTGGGATGTGGTAGAACGATGCGCAGCCGACAAATCTGTAGCAACTGCATGATGCCATCATGTTAATATGGACCAGAGGAATGTTTCCAACACCTTGTTGAAAGTATGCCACAAAGAATTAAGGCAGATCTGAAGAGGGCCCAAACTTTTACAAGCAAAGTGGACCTAATAAAGTGGGCGAGTGAGTGAGTGAATGTGTATGTGATAGATAGATAGGTACATACATATATATAAAATATACATACATACAGAGAGAGATTTATAGATATGTTGAGGAAAATATACTTATTAGACTTAGATATATTCACTGTGTTCATTATATTCATTATAATGACACATTATAAATAAATCACAGAATTAGTAATAATGAGCACATAGTAGCGATTCACTACACGTAGGCTTCAAGAATGTGAAAGGGTGAGCTGCAGGTCACAGACAGACAGCTAATTTATGTAGGTAAGGTGGACGAGCCAAGAAAGGGAGTCTGCCTGTCCAACCAAGGTCTCCTGGATCTCTCAGGAGACGTCTCCTGAATCTCTCGGGAGACGTGAACATATGTGTGACCTGCTACATGTAACAGAGGCCCATTGTTGTGCTGTAACTAGTATAAAACAACATGCTCTGGGGTACGTCTCTCTGTTGTTCTGAACGACTGTTGGGACTGCTCTCCATCTTGTGCACGATTTGTATAATCAAACTCTGCGATTTCGACTCATCTCTGCTGGTGCTCTTTTGGTAATAGAAAATTGCCACTACAAGATATAAGCCATTTTTATTTATATTATATTACCTTAATGCCTCTAGTTTCCATTTTTTGCCCATCAGTGCGTTTGAGAGGATCTCCATCTCTGTGTCTTCAAAGTTGGTGTAACACAGTTCCAGCACTCGCACGTTGGATAGTTCAGTTGTGAATCCTGTTGCGAGCTCCTTGCAGATTTTAGAGATTCCAGAATTTCTGTTTAGTCTTGTGATACAGAGAAAAACAAAATTAGGGTTAGATAAGGCTTGCCAATATGCACGAACAATTAAAATCTCAGGTTCGTTTTGGAATTTTAAATCAATTAATTGCATGGCCTTTACTATTGGAATATATTATTTTATTTCTTCCTTCTAAAATAAACAATTCTGCTGGTGATAAAATAACGTACAGTGGTCCAATTCATAAACAGTTCTATAGACACAGAAACCAAATGTACATCTTCTCTTAAACACAATCTGAGGTTTATAAAAGAATGTCAGGAAGCGTTTCAGACGCGGACCACTGCATCTTCAGCAACGCTCATGAGATTACAAATTTATATGTGAATCATCATGTAATAATCTGAGACATATTTTTTCTCACCGTCTCATGTCTGCTATAGTCTTTTTTTCTTTTTTTAAATGGCTAGTTAATGTGCTGTTTTGTTTCACATGTGCAACACTATCATCAGGATGCGGACGGCAGTAGGAGGAAAACGCATCTGTTAGTTTGCGCGTACTTTTATTAACTCAACATAACAATGTCAAACTGGGAACGTGAAGAGATTAAAGAACTTCTAACTCTTTTATTTACCGGTCCGCAATGTCCGTCACGTGTCACATAACATGTCACGCAGACGACGTTGTGTCACACCTTTCTTTCCAGAATGTAAGGACTTGCATTAGTTGGATTTTTCTGCCTTGCTTGGGCCTGTATGTAACTGCCACTGGGGTTAATTTAGAAACACACACACCTTTAATGTTACAGGCTGTCAGTATATAATCGCCTTCTGTGAACGGATACAAGCACGACAGACGTGCAGTTGTTATCATTATTATTATTATTATTATATGTCAACACATACACAGACTTTATCTTGACCAGAAATTGGGGATACACAACTGACTGTAGAGATTTGAGTGATCACTGCTGAATTTATGTCATGTAGAACCTGACAAACCCTTCTGCGATGGCTACGAAAAGTAGCAAAGCATAATACGCTGTAAATTAACACAGCAAAGCTGCGGCTGAACAACAAAAAGCACATATCTTTAGAGAAGCAGAGAGGATGGTCATCTCTGGCAGTCTTTTAATCTGCACCACAGCTCTTCTAGTTGGACCGTTCTCAGTGACTAAAGCAGCCACGGTTCGCAACAGCTGCAGTTGGTCTGTGGGGTTTCTACACCTGGTGGAACCCACAAGTCAGGTCACGCAGGTCAGCACTGCAAGCTACAATCCTGCAGAAAAGAACCGCCCCCACCGCCTAGCGTTTGGTGGTGTAAATACAGAGTGACACAAACAACAACGTAGATCCTTTACGTGGGCTAAGTAGTTGCTACGTATCATTGACATGGCTGATTCATGACTTTTGGTGCAGCGTAGTCAGAAGTAGAGTAACACTTCACATTTCAGTCTGTTTGAAGCTGACCTGAGTTGCTCCAGTTTAGGGCTGTTTAACACAACAGCAGTCACAGAGTATAATGAGTCTTCGTGTACATCACTCAACTCCAACTCTCTCAGGTTTGAGACGAGTGAATAAATAGCTGTTTCCAATTTGTTGAGCAGTTTTATTGGCGAATCTCCTGAGAGACTGAAAAAATGGAAGAGGAAAATAAGTTCAGGAGCACATAAAAATGTAATATATACATATGTAATATACATACACACATACACACTATTTCTTTTACTAACCTGAAAGCTTCTAGTTTACACTGAGTTTTTATCAGTCCATCAGCCAAGATCTCAACACCCTTATCAAGAAATGTATTGTTAACCAGGTGCAGTTCAGTTAGCACTGAGTTTGGCATCTGGAGAGCTGAAGAGATTGTTTCATAAATCCAAGAGTCGAGATCCACACCTGAGATTCTGTATCAATCAGGACGAAAAAAAAAAGCCTCTTCAAGATGAGATGCTGTTTTAGAGACAAGCAACTTAAACTATGCAATTTCAGACACATTTTGATTCAATTGTGAATCAAAAGGAAGATGGATGGATGGATGTGAATCAAAATCCAAAATCTGAGAACCAAAGCCTTGAATCTGTGAAGGAAACATCACGATCTCTAACCAAGGAATCAAATTCAATCATCTTTCTCACTTACACTTTTCTCACTATCAGTTCTAAAACCATCTCTGTTTTCGAACTGTCTTCCTCAGTTGCAATACGAAAAATAGTGTCAACTCAGTCCCACGTCTATCTACTGCTGGGGAGGCAGGACATAGCCGAGGTCTAGGAGCTCATTGGCTGCTGAATCACACACTATTGTTGATGTCAAGCTGCCAGACTTGCCTATTAAAGCCATGTCCTCAGCAAAACACGTCATGGTGACAAATGATTCCCTTCTGCGAAAACCAGCGGACTTTCTGGCTCTAAATGCAAAGTTTAAAGCCATCAGCTACTACGACTGGGACCACAGAAACTGAAGGCTGATGTTCTAGATCAGTGCTTTGTTTTTTTTAATACAGAACAGTTCTGGAGAGGGTTGTATGTTAATATCATGTTTCATAGGCATTTCAAATTCAGACCATTAGCTACATTTTGTCTGATTCAAGGCTTTGGTTCTCAGATTTTGGAGCTAGATTCATAACTACATGTCGATGAATCGATGCCAAACATGCGCTTGAGTGATTTTTTTTCTTTTTTTTAACTGAAAAATAATGATTTCATCAATACAGATATACAGCTTTAAGTAAACAACTCACCTCACTTTTCTGCTGTTCCTCACTGCTGGAACAAGCCTAAAATTTCCTTGTACACTTGGTTTGTACTTCGCCAGGTTGAATTCATCTAGAGGCGTATTTGAATTGAGAATGGCGTTGGCCAGAGCTGAGCACTGAACAGGGGAGAGCTGAGATTCTGGACCTTGATTTGATTTTAGATACTTCTGGACTGTATCATGTGTGGAACTGTCCTTCAGCTCAACCAGGCAGTTGACGAGGTTCAGGCATCTTTCAGGTGAGCAGTCATACAGATCTATATCTTGAAGACTTTTCACAATTTCCTCAACAACTTCAGAGTGTTCCTCTGTCTGCTCAATCAGGCCTTGAAGCAGTTGTTGTGTTGACTGTAAAGACAAGCCAATGAGGAACCTGAGGAACATGTCCAGTTCTCCTGTCTTTCTCAGAGCTGAGTTAGCTATTGCAATTTCCATCAGCTCATTTAAAGGTAGATCAACTGGATCTTCATTTAAGATGGACTCAAGTTCTTCTTCAGATCCTATCAGCAAGAAATTCTTGAGGCTTTGAGAATCAATGGATTTTCTTGCAAAACTGTGGTACACAAAGAGGGAAGCAAAATACTCCTGGACTGTCAAATGCACAAAGCAGTAGAGTTTCTTTCTATTGAAGACGTTCTCCTCTCTGAACATCGATGTACAGAACCCACAGTGGACTTCAGCTTTGTCTATGTCAATCCCGTACTTTTTCAGATCATCACCACTGAAGATGATTTCACCTTTATCCAGTTTTTCAAATGCCATCCTGCCTAATTTCAAGATGAACTCCTCATTTGACCTAAAGATCTCCGCTGTGTCAGTCTCATCCTCATCGTCATATTTCTCGGTAGCAACCGTCATCTGGATAAGAAAGAAGTGTGAGTACATCTCAGTAAGAGTTGTTGGTGTGTTTATGGGTTCATCTTGAGTGTTACTTGTTTTTGAAAGCAAATACTCAAGAACTTTTGACGCGATCCAACAGAAGATGGGTATGTGACACATGATGAATAAACTCCGCGACATGGTGATGAGGCTGATGATTCTTTCAGCAAGCACCTCGTCCTCAACTCTGTTCCTGAAGTACAGTTTTTTTTGTGGATCATTAAAACCTCTGACCTCTGTCCATAGGTAGACATACTCTTGGGGGATGCGCTCAATCGCTCCTGGTCTTGATGTTATCCACACAAGTGCATCAGGAAGGAGATGTTCCCGGATAAGGTTGGTCACCAGAGTGTCCACTGATGACTTCTCTGAGTGGCCTGTCAATATTTTGGTGTTTTTGAATTTCAGTTGTAGCTGGCTTTCATCTAGACCATCAAAAATGAACAGAACTTTGTGAGTCTTTATTTCAGTAAATATTTTTGCTGCAGCTTTGTCACTAAGCTCTGGATGGAACTTCCTCACAAGCATCTCCAGGCTTAACTCCTCATCTGTGACCAGATTCAGCTCCCTGAATGGAAACATAAAAATAAAGTCCAAGTCCTGATTGGCCTTCCCGTCTGCCCAGTCAAGGATGAACTTCTTCACAGAGACAGTTTTTCCAATTCCAGCAATTCCCTTGGTCATCACAGTTCTGATGGGCCTCATTTCTCTTCTGTCTCGCTCACATAACGCTGTAGCTTCTGTAGTAGTTTTAAAGATGTCATTGGAGTTGATTTTAATCCCTTCTGCTGTATTACTTCTTGACTTATCTTCAATTTCCCAGATCTCATGTTGTTTATTGACATGTTCACTCACTCCTTGAACAATGTGAAGCTCTGTGTAAATTTTGTCCAATGGTTTTTCATCTTGGCGAGATTTTTCAGTGCCTTCAAGCTGCCACATACACTTTTTCCTCAAATAATCTTTGTTTATTTTGATGACCTCTCTGATGAAATCTTCTGCTGCAAGTGCAAAAATAAAAACATTTATTTCATTAAAAAGATTCTCCAATTTATTGAATTTCAAACATTTGGAATCGTAATAATTTTTACATAAATCAAGAAACAGGATGTTCATTTATAAACACTGCATACGCACAAAACAGGGCCTGAAAGTTGCACACTTCACTTTCCATGTAAAGATTATGACTTATGGAAAAAAAATTACTCGACTGGAGAATGTGTTCACCTCTACACAATCCACCTGTACAAACTTCTAGGTGAACTGTGATTTCAAAAAGAGAAGCTTCTTGCTTGTATACACAGTTTTATAAATCTGATCATTGTTTCTGCATACACCATCTCCGTCTGTAAGGCGCATGGACTTACGCACATTTTACAAACAAGCACTTTGGACAGTGTTATATAACTGAATATAATTAAATGTTTCCTGGTTTTGAGTTTGACTCAAGGTCATAAAATGTGTTACAAACTGTACTTATTGTTGTTCAGGTGTAATGCCTAAAGAAAAAATAAAGATTTACTCACGTTTCGTTATCTCAGGGTGGATTTCTTGAAGGATTCTATAGAAGGCAGATTTGGCTTCTGTACATGTGAGGGCGCTGTAGATTTCCCTCATCTGATCCTGTCTCGTCCTGGCAGTCTTGATTTGGGTGTACATCTCTTCATGGATAATGCCACTCTGGAGCATCAGATCAGCTATCGGCAAAACTGAAGTGATGTTCTGAATGAGCTCTGGCCTGTTGCTGTCCACCCAGTCAGCTTCTATAAGTGGAAAACATTAACGTGTTATGACATATCACATAGTGCCAGATTTCTTCAAGGTGTTTAGACTCTGGAGCCGATTGAAAAGCCTCCTGGGATTCCCATTTCATGATCACCGGCAACAATCCAGGTTAGTCGTCAGTTCTTGGAGTCTAACTCACCTTTCTTCTTTGCAGCTGCTGAAGGATCAGACAGGGAAGAACTAATAAAAGACAAAAAAAAACAAAAACACTAAGCTTTACAGTGTTGGTAGATAACCACACTGAGAGCTACAAAACAATATTTGTTTACGTTCACTTTCTGCTTATTAGATCATTTGTTTAATCTAAAAAATAAAGTGGAGTTATTTAGTGGAAGAACAATGAAAGTCTCACCTCTGGTCATTCATTTCAGTTGACACGTTCTCTTGTGTCAGACTGCTGCTGTCATCTTTACCAGAGGAAGTGCCTTCTGCTCGCCTGCATGAAGTTTCTTCTGCTGACGCCACCTCTAGCTGTCCCACCTCTTCCTGCAGAAGCCGTCTTTGGAAAGAAGGAGAATTCTCTTCTACTTCCTCTATGGTGGAAACCTCTTCTTTCTTGCGTTTCCTTCTTTTGCCTCCATTTTGTTCTCCCTTCTTGGAGGAGGAGCATTTAGATCCCATGTTGTTATTTCTTCAGTTTGAGCTCAGTGGCTCTGCTCTGGTACTCATTTGAAAAGTGCTTTTAATGTAAAAAACAGTCAAATAAAAATGAAGATTGTTATACCAAGTTGTAGTGTATTATTGTCCTCAGAAGAGCTTAACTTGAGACTTTTACACAAGAATGTACATGAGAATCTTTGAAAACGAAAGTAAGAGAGACACATTAATCTTGTTTCTAAGCTGCTATATGAAGTAATATTCAATGTTTTATTTCACAACTGCCCTTGAGATCTCAAATTAATTATCTCGCTATCACGGGAAAACGGAGGAAAAATAACTCGTTATCACGAGAAAACGTAAGAAATAAGATGTATGCATGTATGACCGTTTAGGGCTTCCGTAGGAAAACTATCTGAGCAAACATCTTATTTTTCCACGGACACATACGAAATAACACAGATAAACTGAAATATTTTTGTTTTACCTTCTCATTTGCTGTTCTTTTGCAGGCAGCAGGAGGAAAACAGACCGAGCTGTAAGCTGAACGCTAAAACACAGACAGTCTCATTGGTCCACCCTCTACATTCTATCCTCCTGTCCATGTGTGTGTGATAGAAAAGAGGGAGGGAAAAAAAGAGAAACAGGAAGAGTCGGGGCGCACTGGGACGTTAGAAGCCAGTTTGCAGCTGACCTAGATAAAAGTTAGGCAATAGTTTGCTGAAGTGGACTGCATTTTACGGCTTTGGCTTTTTTGAGAATAGTATCAAAGCCGTCTAAATACTCGTGACCACATTTAAATCTAATTTTTTTTTTTCTTTGACCAGTCAGAGCGTTGTTTGGTAATTTTGTTTTTCCAACAATGGCACAGTGCATGCATCTCTTGTTTATAGACGACGTCTATGTGAAGCTGAACTGATTGTTCCAGTACTTACTGGTAGCTATAGACCTTAGATCACCCTAGAGCTGATCATTGGCTGAGTCATTTTGGCTGTTCTTCCATCCATTCAAATGTTACTTTTATGTTTTCTTCTATGTTTTTTTCTGGTTTTGGTTGCCATTTTAAAGCATTTAAGAATATTTTGGCTGAACAGTATCATTTTCTAAGCTTCTTTGCATGTTTTTCCCTTGACAATCAACTTCTTAAATCAACATATGCTGTTTCTCTTCTGGAATGGCCCATTTTATTCAGATTTTTAGAGAAATTGCACTATAACCAGCATGTTGTTTCCTTCGTGCCTAAATAACAATCACTTGTTTTTCCTACCGTGAAAGAGCTCAGTAGTCCACAGTAATAGTTTTTTTTTGTTTTTTATCAGCCTAATATTCATTTTTCTTCACTTTCTGTAATGTAATGTAAAAAAAACATTGCTTGTTTGGCAATAAAAGCTATCAGGATTTTTGAGCTTAACCCTTTAAACAAAACAAAACAAACAAAAAAAAAACAGTGCTATTATTTTGAACATGACTGCAGTCTACACAACACAAACTGGATTTTCAACACACAATACGTACTGGATTGTTGGCATCTAAGAGCTTCTATTTAGCACTTCCAAAATCCAAATTATAGCTTAAATTCCCTTCAAATAGCACTTTATGTGAAGACAGCATGAGCAAAGAAGTCTAAAGCTGATTGGCGGTAAAAAGCTTTAGTGACAAATAATCCTGTATTCATAACAAAATTAGTTTTTTTCTTTTCTTTTTGAACTGTACAAGTGACAAGACTTAAAACAGAGTCGCACAGTTAAGAAACAAGTCAACTTTATTTACCATTTTGTCACAGTGAAAATCTTAACTTCTCCATTGTAACACTGAGCTTATATAATTATACTTATAATTTTGGACTTCTAAAGGCTTATGCACAACATTGCATAACAGTGTAAGACAGCATCGCCTTTAATTGCTGTAATGTTTTATTTTATTTAATTTTAACTGTAAAATTATATGCATGTTCCTAAAAAAAAGGCACAACAGACAATAACAACAAACCAGGCAGAACTCAACAACTTCCATGAATATGTAACACTGTTAGCTTTTTGTTGTTGTTTTTTTTTTAAAAAAACAAAACAAATATATATATAATTATAAAGTAATTATTACTATTATAAAGTGAGTATCACTCAGAACATATACTTATATCATCTCCTGCTTGAAGACACTGACTCCTCCCACTAGTCGGGTATAGCCGCTGTAACAACCTTGCTATAGGGTCCATACCGACCAAACACGTCTTTGCCCAGTACCGCAGCGCACACCTTGTGGCCGGGCTTGTACTTCCTAATCAGCGCACACATGGGCAGAGCCTTGGCTTCCACATTGTCATATGTATGCCAGTCCGGAAAGATGCCACTCCCTTTAACCTTTTCCATGGTCACGAAGATGCTGCAGCAGAGAGGGGGAAAAAAAAAATCAATGGAATAAACACGTTAAACAATGTGCACATAAAAACATAGTTGAGAGAGATGGATGATTTTTTTTTTGTTCTTCCATGCGAGGCCTGATGTTCTACTTTGTAAAGGTTTACATCCTGTTTACGTTGCAGTCGCATGTGATCGTTCCAGTTGCAGAAGGATGCAGAGATTCTAAACAGGTCAGCCTCGTTTAATGTGTTTGAAGGCTTTGTGTTTCTTCATTTAGGTCCAGAGACCAACACATAGCCAGATTCTGTTTGGTTAAAATAGTAATAATAAAAGGCATATATTTGATATATTTAATAAGGTAACATTATTAAATTTCATATAGAAATTCAGATATATTAACAATGGATCATTTATGAGTTATAACTGTGAATATTTAATCCTTTACAGTTATTTGAATAATTTTCTTTTGAGGCATCGGCCGCCAGTAGATCAAACAGCTGAGAACTATTCTACACGCTGTTACGTGTTAGGCGAGGTTTCTTACGTGTAACTTTTCATGGGTGGTGCGGAGGGGTCTTCCTCCGGCACGCTCCACAGCACGGTGAGTCGAGTGGGGTTCTTGATGAGGGCCAGCTTCACCTCCACCCTCTGAGGGATGCTGTACGAGGCCGCTTCAATGCTCAGGACAGAAGGGAAGGTTGTGGCAGGGAGACGAGGATAGCAGATGTACTGCTTTTGGGACGGGGGATGGGGGTGTCAGGTTTAGAGGACTAGCAGTAAACTGAATTACAACCGAGGAACATCTCTATTACCTCTTCTTTGTCTCCTTCTGTGTCTTCATGATGGTTACTGTGGGCGGGTTCTTGTCCCGGATGTTTGGACTCCATTGCTTCCACAGGTTCCTGAAATACACACAACAAAAAGTAACAGTTAGAATACAACTGTAACTGGAAGAAAAAAAACAAACAACAACATCACTTTGAAAATTGTATTAAAATATGCCACAAAATTACAAGACGTCAACTTTGAATGAAGACTATGGCTGCGACTATGAGGCTTTGTTTTCTCCGTTAAAACCGCCGTCACTCCTCTCGCTTTTCTGCAAATACGGTTATATGGAGACACATCTGGATGAGTTCTGTTGACGTTGCTTTTGAAATAAACTATCGAGATGCCATCAAAGGCTACACTTTCAGCTTTATTTGAACAGATTTCACAAAAAGATGACATTTACCATTTAGGAATCACAACCACCTCAAGGAAAGTACCTTTTTTGTAATAACTATTTTTTTAATACTTAAAAATCCCATTGACAGCCAATGACAACACCATAATACTGCCTCCGCTGTGTTTGACATGTGATGTGGTATGCTCTGCAGTCCCTTTCTTTCTCCAAAACTTTCCCTTTCCGTAATTCTTATACAAGTGTATCTTGGTTTCATGTGTACAAAGAAACGGATTCCAAAACTTTTCTTTAAAAAAAAAAAAAGTTTTATGAGTAATTTGGCTTTCCTGTTCTTGTTGTTTGATAAACCTTTTCCTGAATGCTGCTGATGTTGTGAAGGTTTCTTTTATTCTTTCCTAAAAGGAAAGAATTCTGTGATAATCCATTTCCTTTTCTTTTGCAATCTTCCAGGCCTTTTAATGTTATTGATCTCACCAGTACTCATTTTCTTTTTAAGGATGTACCAAACTGTTGATTTAGCTCTTTTATAGATTAACTCCCCTCTAGCATTTATGCGTTTTGCAGTTAGACTGTTCTGCCCAGCTGCCGTCAAAATCTTTCAAAGCAATGGAGTAACTCCATTTATAAAGCACTTTATAATCAACGCAGGTAGTCAAAGTGCCAGAAACCAAATACTTAAAACAGATAAAACAATAGGAAGAATAAAAGGCAACATCCCAAAACTGAGTTAAAAATAAGTAATAAATAAAAGATTAAATGTAACTGAAAGGAATATAACATAGAAATATAAAAAAAACAGGAGTGGGTCAGCCTGCCTGGAAATAAAACAAAATATAGATAAAATAACCTAAAAGAGTGGGATGACCTGCCACTAATTAATTAATTAAGTCATTGTCTGAAAGTGAGTTTTAACAACTGAAAACAGTTAAACTGCGAAGGGGCGGCTGGAAAGCAAAACCAGTGCACTTGCAAGAACTGGTCATGTGTTCATTGGTAAATGCATCCAGTGACCAGTGAGGTAACATTCATGTAACATTTCTGGAGTGAAAGTGTTCTACAAATTCATAGCACATAAGACGGGATCCTTAATAGTTATTGTTATTCCGCCATAATTATTGCGATTAAGAACTGAATCTTTCTACACTATTGCAGTACAAGTCTTTAAAATGAAAAATGACGTGACATACTCCTATGTTTTCAGAAAATAGCGACATACAGATTGCTGTCGTAATCTAAACCTTGCATCCAAATACGTATACATATATGTGTATATATATATATATATATATATATATATATATATATATATATATATATATATATATGTAGTGCGCTTCTTTCTACCGTTTTCC
>JBAMYA010044487.1:0-12445 GCA_037176975.1 Arrhamphus sclerolepis
TTCCGGTCGAGAACCATGGCCTTGGACTTAGAGGTGCTGATTCTCATCCCAGCCGCTTCACACTCAGCTGCAAACCGTCCCAGCGCACGATGGGGGTCCTGGCTCAAAGGAGCCAACAAGACCACATCATTTGCAAAAAGCAGAGATGGAATCAATTGTGCAAATTCTCCCACTAAAAAAGATGAGAGAGGCCTGTAATTTCATCATAGATATACCTCAACTATGAGAGACAAAATGAGGAAAAAAAAAAAAATCCAGAAAATCACATTGTCTGAATTAAAAAAAAAATATTTGCAAATCATGGTGGAAAATAAGTATTTGGTCACCTACAAACAAGTAAGATTTCTGGCTTTCACAGACGTGTAACTTCTTCTGTAAGAGGCTCCTCTGTTTTCCCCTTGCTACCTATATTAATGGCATCTGTTTGAACTGGTTATCAGTATAGAAGACCGGCATGGAGGAATGGGCCAAAATACCAGCAATATTGTGTGAAAACCTTGTGAAAACTTAAGGAAACGTTTGTCTTCTGTCATTGCCAACAAATGGTATATAACAAAGTATTGAGATGAACTTTTGTTACTGTCCAAATAATTATTTTCCGCCATGATTTGCAAATAAATTCTTTAAAAATCAGACAATGTAATTTTTGGATTTTTTTCCCCTCATTTTGTCTCTCATACTTGAGGTATACCTATGATAAAAATTACAGGGCTTGCACAATTGGTGGTTGACTAAATACTTTTTTGCCCCACTGTATCTAGGTTATAGCCTCATACACTGGTATGCCTTATCTCTCAGTTTCATTTAGTAGCTGCTGCTCACTTGATGTGAAGTTCATAGCTGCTGTGCCTTACAGTCAGAAGAAATCTGTGAACATGAATTTCTCATAATTATTTCAGTCTGACTGTAGCAACCTAACCTAGACTTGGTCATGCCTCACGTTTTTCTCATCCAGGCAGTCGGACATGATCTGAATGTCCTGCCTTGTCTCTGTCTCTGTCGTGACACTAACACCCAGACTTTGTTACCAGTGAACTCCTGATCTGATACCACTGGTTATGTTAGAAGAGACTAAAGATATCAAGCTTGAATGAAACATTTTCCTAATTTTGTTAAAAAAAAAAAAAAAAAAGGAAAAGAAAATGTAGCACATTATCATATATCTAAATATACTAAATTATTTATCATGAAAGTATAGTGGCAAGAAAAAGTATGTGAACCTAATGGAATTAATCATTTAAGTTTTTCTGTGGGTTTACTTACTTTTTCCCCTGGTGCTCTGAATGTTTAATGAGTCTGTTCAGCAAAGACATATGAAAGTTTAAATGTGTGTTATCACCTTGAGAACAGTTGTCAGGAAAAACCAGAGAACACATGTTAAACTCCCAGAAGGCTTTATATATTTGTGCTTATGTTTAATGGTAATTTACATTATTTTTCTTGATAATGCATCATTAATTTTTATTTCAAAGCAGGTTGATGAAGTTTATTGTTTTATTGTCTTTTTTGTTTTTATATTTGGAACTGTTTGCATGCATATAAAACTATAATTTCAGTTGCACTCATGCAGTAATTCCTTTTTTAAAATTATGTATTTATTCTTTAGGTAGCAGTCAGCCTGTAGAACCTCGAGTTAGGACCAGACATGGTGAAAATACATTTTGCTACTATGCTGTACATAGATGGAATAAACTTCGTCTTGATATCAAATGTTCTCCAGCTCTAGACACATTTTAAGTTAAACTGAAAACTCTGCTGTTTTCCCGTGCTTTTCTTTAGTCGGATTTTACTGCACTGTTATTACTGTTCTTTATCTTTAATCCTTTTCTGTCCAATTATACATTTAAATTATTTTTATTTCATTATTTTATTTTATTATTCATTTTTATTCTCTTTTTAAATTAATTTATTTCATCTTAAATGCCTTGTAAATCACTTTGAGTCCCCTTTGTGTATGAAATATGCTATACAAATAAACCTTTCCTTGCCTTTTTTCCTAATGTCGATGGCGCTGCCATCCAAGCAATGTTGAGTATCGCCTCTGATAACTGATATTGATTTGGGACTGGTGTGTCCCTTGCGTGTGCAGCTGAAATGCACAGTTCTCACTATAGATGTACCAGTTGTAATAGTCTTGGACAGTCAGGATTTTCTGAGATGTCTGACCTACTAGTTTGTTTTTGTATATATATTTTTTTTTAAGAACTTAGCTGCAGGACAGTGATGCTGTCAGCACTCAGGGATAGCAGAGGGTGCAAATTGTATGTTCCGCTAACTTTATTTTCAGCTCCTTTTAGCCTTTTAGTTTTATTTTGTCCTTTTGTTAACACTGAGCATGCTCAGCAGGGTGATGTCTGATTCAGTTTGTTGCCCCAAATATTTGGGTTGTTGTTTTGGACCTAACAGGTCATACAGACTTTGAATATTTATCAAAGAAATGTCATCAAGATGTGTTTTCTGACCAGGTTAATATTTTAATTTGTCAGTGCTCTGTGCTGACTTCCAGATTTATTGATATCATTGGTGTCAGTACTGGTATTGGTGTGTACTGATCAGAAGTGATTCAGACTGTTTCAGATCACTAGTTGATGTATTTTTTGTTTCTATAAATCATGGTGTAGAGCTCTTTCTTTTTTCAAACAGCCTTGGTGCTAGTTTAATAACAGTCTGTGTTGTCAGGGGACTTTATCAGACTTCTGTTTCTGACTGTTCCTCTCATCTTTTTCTGTTTCTTCTGATTTGTTCCATCAGCCAACAACCAACAGCTGGGCTAGCATACACACACCCCACCACAGTGGCCAGTTACACAGTTCATCAAGCTCCAGTGGCGGCGCATACAGTTGCAGCAGCCTATGCGCCCACTGCAGCAACTGTTGCTGTGGCCAGACCTGCGCCTGTTGCTGTTGCAGCCGCCACGGCTGCAGCATACGGGGGATACCAGCCAACCCATGCTGCCACAGATTATGCTTACCCACAGCGTCAGCCGGAGGTCCCTCCACCACCTCCACCAGTCACCTCGCAGAACTACCAGGTACTTGGCAGATTTTCCATTTCAGCAGTCTAACTCACATTCAAGACAACCAGAGACCTTTTGGGAAAGGAATGTCCTATTTTGTCTGCTACTCAACAGCCTTGGCAGCCCTTGTTGATTTTATTTTTGTTTGTTTCATGATGCTCCAAATGTTTTCAGTGGCTGAAAGATCAATTCAGCACCAGGACTACACAAAGCCATTCGTGGGTGCAATATGTGGTTAAACGTCATCTTGCTGAAAGATGCAAGGCCTTTTCTCAAAAAGATGCATGAATGGGAGCATATGTTACTCTAAAACCTGCATATACCTCTCAGCATAGTTGTTTTCCACAAATGTGTAAGTTACTTATTCCATAAACACATCTTTCCTTATGTGAAGGTGTTTTTGCTAGCAAATCTTTGTTGATTGTAGTTTAGATATGACTGTCTCTATTCCTGTAATATGAATATGAAAACACCATTGAAGTCATCTTCAACCTCTCCACCATCTTATTTGCAGCTCAGCCTGTTCACAAAAATAGGTCAGTGCTTTCAAACACGTGTGGTGTTGATGTCAACACAAAAACAAAGATCTTCATGTGTCATTTCTGATGTGGAAGAAACAGATCCAGGGTTTGCACCATATATTTTCTTTCATGTGGTGTTTTCATTTTCTGCTGCATTTCCTCTTTTTCTTTTCTTTTAATGTGACATTTCTGGGGCCTGGTAGCGTTCAGTGTTATAAATCCTGCTGTGTAAATATCTTTTGGCAGTATTTCATCACCAAATCAGCAGAGATTACAGAACAACACTACACTGCATTGATTAAAATAAAGGTTTAAGAAGCTCTCTGAACTGAACTAAAGGAAGTCTTTGTATGAACATACTTCAGTTTTATTGAAATGTTATTTGTATGTTTCAGTAATGTGAATTTTCTGCTTGAGTGTGGAACTGCCAGCTCTGAACCTGTTTTCCTTGTTTGCGTTGCAGGACTCCTTCTCGTACGTGCGGTCAACAGCTTCAGCTGTAGCCTACGACAGTAAGCAGTACTACCAGCAGCCCACCGCGACAGCGGCTGTTGCAGCTGCGCAGACACAACCCAGCTTGGCAGATTCCTACTACCAGACAGGTACACTGAATGTACCTCCTTCCATGATCACCAGCTTCAAGTCCTCATGAAGAAACTTGATACTTTCAAACTTCTACATGATAGGGTTGCACAGGATACTGGTACCAGCATAGTACCGCAGTACCAGCATAGTACCGCAGTACCAGCGTTTTGAAAATGGTACTATACCAGCAATTAAAAACAAACTGTACTTTCTTTATTTTTTGAATACAAATGCATTGGTAAATTGGAGCCTGTCTCTTTAAGCACAGCAAGGCCAGTGACTGTGACATAGGTGCCAAGGCAGAAGTGTAATGTGAGCCAACGCATACTCGCATGTTAGACTGAGGAGGAGAGAGAAACAAGGATGGCGGTTGCAGAAAAGCCCATATTTGTTGACAAAATGGGGGCCAGAAGTTTGGTCTAGAAATATTTCGGGTTCAAACCAAATGATAAAGGCGAGCCACTGAAGCCAGATGCACTGCACCGCAAGTGGTGCTACATAGTGTGTCTCGCAAAAGGAGGCATCTCTTCAGACTTGTCATAACGTTTAATAGGCAACCACACTGATTTGTTCTGTGACTTCAGTCAAGAAACACAGGTGATAATGTTCACCAGTTCACTGCATTATTATGTCAGTTAAAGAAGTACAAAACCTCCCCCAGCCCAGTAGTAAATCTACAGTAGCCTACATAGTGATGAGCGGGTTGACCCGTCTCCCATGGGTACCTTCCGGTGTATCCGTGGGTCAGGTGGGTTCCAGTTGTTAATCAACACATTTTTTTTACAGGGCGAGCTGACCTTTATGACAGGTTGGGTCGTTGTGGATTGTAAAAAAAAAAAAGAAAACTGACCCGCTCATCACTAACACATACACAGAGCTAAAACATGTCCACGGTTAATAAATGCATTTTTAAAACTTCACTTATATTCTTAAAACATTTAACTAAGTTCCACAGACCAAATTAGCCTACCCAGCCACAGAAATGAACCTTTTAAAAAGGGAGGGTATATTTTCCCTTTTTTCTTCCTTCTGCTATCACAAAACATCATTTTTGATTTTTTGCAACATAAAAGCATCTTTCTTGAGTGTGATAAGAAATGAAATCTTTTGGTGTGTCCAGATAACAGAGTAGTTTGTCATAGCTGTAGTGCTGGAAAAGTTTAAAATGGACCTTAAAAGTGCTTGGATTTGATGTGGACAAGAGTGCGTTAACTTGCATTTTCTTCTTGTGTGTGTTAGCCCCCAAAACAGGATATACCCAGGGCGTGACATCATACACCCAGAGCCAGCAGTCCCGGCAGGTGACAGTGATAAAGCCAGCTGCCCCCAGTCCAGCTTCATCCACTTTCTCCATCTACCCAGTGACATCGTCTGTGCAGCCAGTAGCGGCTGCAGCTTCAGTCGTTCCGTCATATTCCCAGAGCGCAACGTACAGCACAAATGCTGTCACCTACTCTGGTGAGCTTTTACTCTTCTGATCAAAATGTTTGGAGTCAGTGCAGTAAGAACAGTAAGAAGTCAACATGACTGTTATTGTGTTGTCTTTTTTTTGTTTTGTTTTGTTTGAGGTTGAATTATTTTTTTTTTATTCTTTTTGGACCAGCATATTCTTTTGTCTATTAGTTTTAATGAACATCAAAGTACATAGATACAGAAGGGTCACAATGCTCATATATACACTTTAACAACCTCTCCTCCCCACCCCAAAGAACGTGTTGGACACCAATCCAAAAAAAAAAAAAAAGACAAAGGAAGCGCATGACAGAGGTTCGCCACCATAGAAGCTGTGCGCTACACAAAACATGATTCACATGTATTCAATAACAATTATACATCTAAATGTGGGATGACTGCTAAGCGATAACTAAGTGGGCAGGGTTTTAAGTTTACCTAAATACTTCAACACTGGACCCCAGACTGAGAAGAATTTATCACTGGATCCACTGAGAGCACATTTTATTTTCTCTAAGTGTATGAAATGTGCCAGGTCACTAAACCACAAATTTACTTTGGGTGGATTTGCAGTGCAATAAGATTATTCTACGTTCAAGGAGCATTGTAAAAGCAATTTTGGTTTTATAACTTTTCTTTAACGTAATATGTTTTCTATCTGTGGTACCAAATATGGCCATATATACATTAGATTAAAGATGAATATTTAATACTTCTGATAATGTTTTAAAGATGATGGACCAATAGGTTGTCAGGGCCAAAGACCAAAACATTTGTGTTAAGTTAGCAGAAGAGGTTGGACATCTGTCACAACTTGCATCTGTATTGGGACATATTTTGGCCAGTCTTGCTTTAGAGTAGTGGATGCGATGTAGTATCTTGAATTGTATAATGTTCAATTTGGCACAGGTTGTACTGTTGTTTACTCTCATTTGTCCAAGTCTCCTCTTCCAAGTTCTCCTCCAACTCATCCACCCAGTCTGCTCTGATCTTGTCCAGCGTTGTGTTTTTAAAAGAGGTTATAGAATCTTGAGATAAGTTCTTGAGATAAGTTTTTTAGAATTGAATGGGGATTTTAAGAGATCATCTAAACCTGAGGGCGATGTTATGTATGAGAAGTTAGGCTCATGATGTTGAAGAAAGTAGCGAACTTGGAAATATTGAAATAAACTGGACCAAGCCAAACTTATGTGATAAATCATCAAAGCTTGCAAAAGTAGAATTTATGTACATATCCTTAAAAGTATGGATGTCTTGTCTCTGCCATATAGTAAATTCAGAGTATGGGAACCTTTTCTAATGTTTTTGTCAAGTTGGAACATCAGATTATCCACATAGGTAGATATCTGAGGAGACATGAAAATGTGGCACAAAGACTTTTAACACATGCTTTACTTTAGATACCTTTTTCTCTTTAAAGAGAGTATTGAGCAGGTCTGAAGTGTGTTTTTGTTTTTTAAATTTCTCTTCCAGGAACCTCTTACTCCGGTTACGAAGCAGCTGTGTACTCGGCAGCCTCCAGCTACTACCAGCAGCAGCAGCAGCAGCAGCAGAAGCAAGCAGCTGCAGCTGTGGCAGCGACCGCAGCCTGGACAGGCAGTACTTTCACCAAGAAGCCCCCCTTTCAGAACAAGCAGCTTCGACCCAAGCAGCCGCCCAAACCCCCTCAGATACACTACTGTGATGTGTGCAAGATCAGCTGTGCTGGCCCGCAGGTGAGTTTCTGTTTGAACCTCACATGCAGTTGTGTACAAAGATTAGTAACATTCATGGTGAAAAGTTCTAACTTTTTATTCATTTGGTGTTGTACCGTCCATCTGGAAAATATTCACAGCGCTTCACTTTGTCCACATTTTGTTATGCGACTTTCTTATTACACAGTGGATTAAATTCATGTTTTACCTCAAAACTCTACACACAATAGCCTGTAATGACCATGTCAAAGTTTTTTTTTGTTTTTTTGGGGGGATTTTTGCAAATTTATTAAAAATAAAAAAACGAAATAAGCTAAATGAAAAACTAAGAAACAATCACATGTAGAGAAGTATTCACAGCCTGTCTATATAAGGTCTCACTGTTTACATTGATGTCAGAGCATAAACCAGCATGAAATCAAATAAATTGTCTGTAGATGTCTGAGACAGGATTGTTTCAAGGCACAAATCTGGCGAAGGGTCCAGAAAAATTCCCTCTGCTTTGAGGGTCCCAGTGGTCTCCTTTGAGAGTCCCACAGTGGTCTCTGTCATCCATAAATGGAAGAAGTTTGGAATCACCAGAAGTCTTGCCGGCCATCTAAACTGAGCGATCGGGGGAGAAGGGCCTTAGTCAGGGAGGTTTACCAAGAACCTGATGGTTACTCTGTCAGAGCTCCAGCATTCCTCTGTGGAGAGATGAGAACCTTCCAGAAGGACCACCATCTCTGCAGCAATCCACCAATCAGGTCTGTATGGTAGAGTAGCCAGATGGAAGCATGGTGGTGGTGGCATCATGTTGTGGGCATGTTTTTTAGCAGCAGGAACTGGGAGACTAGTCAGGATAGAGGGAAAGATGAATGCAGCAATGTACAGACATTGATGAAACATCCTGGATGAAAACCTGCTCCAGATTGCTCTTGACCTCAGACTGGGGCGACAGTTCATCTTTCAACAGGACAATGACTCTTAAGAATACAGCCAAGATATTAGCCAAAATATCAAAGGAAGCTTCAGGACAACTCTATTGGGTCTTGAGTGGCCCAGTCAGAGCTCAGACTTGAATCTGAGTGAACATCTGTGGAGAGATCTGAAAATGGCTGTGCACTGACGCTTCCCGTCCAACCTGATGGAAGTTGATAGTTTCAGAAGAGGAATGAGTGAAACTGCCCAAAGATGGGTTTGGCAAGCTGGTGGCATGACATTCAAGAAGATTGGAATTGCTGCCAAATGTGCATCTACAAAGTATTGAACAAAGGCTGTGAATACTTATGTATCTGTCATTTAGGTTTTTTTATTTTTTATTTTTAATGAATTAGCAAAAATCTAAAAAGCAAAAAAAAAAACACCTTTTCACATTGTCATCACAGGGTATCGTGTGTAGGGTTTCGAGGAAAAAAATAATTCATTTTGGAATAAGGCTTGTAACATAATAAAATGTGGACCAACTGAAGTGCTGTGAATACTTTCTAGATGCACTTTCTAGATGCCTAATAAGACAAATACACCCCCCCCCCTTTATTTATTAGGTTATGAATAAACACAACAACAATTAATAGATATAACGACAAAAGCTAAAGAAATAAAATTTTAAATAGCTATATGAAAAACTATATAAATACTTACAAACAAGCATTAAAAATTCGCAAAAGCACTGTATTGTCCAATAATGTCCCATATATCAGAGCAAAGCTCCACTTTCAGAATCCATTGGAATTACATTGATAGCGTAAACAGTCATAGTTACAGCAATTTGAAAAACGTTAGACTAACCACGTTAGTCTGCGGTGTTTCTGCAGGTGCTACCCGCTGTTTACTCTTACACCATTTCCGTAGCGTTAGCAGCCAGAGGACTCATATAAACCATATTAGTGGAGACGTCGGACTTGTGATTTGTGATTCAGTTGGAAGATTGGGCTCAGTAACCTGAGTAAATGAAGAACTGGCCAGCTGTACCTGCACCTCGATAGCGTGGGTGGAGATACGGGAAGAGTGGGTAATCAGTTAAGAAAAGTCTCATGGAAGTAGATCGGTGCTTAAAATGGGTAGAAAAATAAAACAAAAGGATGGTCTATTGATGGTGGAGCTGCTCCACCGTCAAAATATGTCAAAGGGGGTTCAGAAATCGATGGTGGCTCTGTGCTACTGTTATATGGAGAACCCTGCTAATACTAAGAGACACAACCATCAGATGATTATTATATTTTTACACCAAAATTATCAAAATGGTGATTAAAAGTCTGTCTTAACAGTAACATTTTAATTTCCTTTGCTGTGTTGAAAGCTGTTTAATAAATATGATTTGTACTGAAAGCAGCGTCAGTTATTCTGTGAAGTTCACAGGTTTTCAGCTGGTTATGCAGGGAACAGAATGTTCTAATAAATGATGTTCTTACATCAGTGAAAGACCATTTGTTGTGGATGACAAATGTTAAGTACCTGTAACTGTGTCACCCAACAGCGCTAACTGTTTCTTTCTTAATGTTCAGACCTATAAAGAGCACCTGGAAGGCCAAAAGCACAAGAAGAAGGAAGCGGCGCTGAAGGTTTCTCAGAGCAGCAACAGCAGCAGTGGTGGCAGCAGCACGTTGGCACGCAGTGCTCAGAACCAGCTGCGCTGTGAACTCTGCGATGTTTCGTGCACAGGTGCTGACGCATATGCTGCACACATCCGTGGAGCCAAGCACCAGAAGGTATAGATATTAGGGGGGCACTGTGGGTGGAGGTGGGTGAGCTGTGTTTGATAAAAGACCATCTTCTGCTGAGTTCAAAGTTCATCTGCTCTGCTCAATGTTGGGATGGCGTGATCACATGCTGCATTTGGAGCCTTCGTTTTAGCACAAACAGGGCTTTACAGTGTTGACCATGAGAAGGAAAACACATCATCTGCACAGAACTGTTCTCTTCATATTGTAGGAGTGTATTTATAAAGGTTGTCATAAACAACAACTGGCATTGTGAACACCCCTTTTCCATGCTGACTGGTATTTATGAACGCTGCTGCAAGCGTGATTTAAAGACGCTTTTTAAAGTGGAATCCATAAATGCCACCAGGTGAAACTGAAACATGATGATGTTGAGGAATAAAGAGGCACACCACGAAAAAATAAATTATGAATAACACTAGACAGCACTGGAACCACTTTTCTGGAAAAGACAGAGAAGATGCAAATAAATAAATCAGAGGGCAAGTCACAGGCTTTATTTTTTTTCTCTCCACTTTAATAAATTAATATATCACTAAAGGATCAATAAATTATATTACAGCTCAGTACAGTTCAGTTCATTGTGTTAATCTCAAAGGAGAAACTATATCAAACACAAAACTCAGTGAAGAAGAAGAGAATATAGAATAATGTTGAGGGTTTTTTTTTTTTCTACAAACTTTTTTTATGCTGTGAACAATATAGCATTACATAGCATGTGAACAGGAATGTCTGGTTCTAAACATACTTTCACCGGAGATGTCATTAACTCTTATTGTGATCTACCGTCCGCCCTCAGCATATGTCAGCTTCTAAGAACAATTCAGAGAACTATTGCAACAGTGTGACTTCAATAGAGAGGTGATTGTAATAGGAGATATGAATGTGAATTGGGAAGAAAAGTCTTAAAGAAAGCAACTGAAACAAGTAACTGACGACTTTAATTTAGCACAAATAACTAAAGGTCCAACTAGAATTACCAACTCCTCCAGTACACAAATTGATTTAATTTTTAGTAACAAGGCAGAGAGAGTAAATCTTATAATTTAATAACTGGGCTATCTCACCATAACTTGATAGCAATGGCCAGAAAAGTAAATGGAAAGAAATGTGCGGGCTCTGCACAGAGCAGGGATCACATGAAGATACCAAAGAATAAAAAGAAAGATTTTAAAAATGCTGTGGATAAGATGAAGTGGGATGAGCTAATGAACTCAGATAATCTGGATTTTACTAGCCAGTATTTTATAGATACATTGAATAAAATTATTAAAGAATTAAAAGTATCTAGAAATAAAAACAAGAGGGCTTCCCTTCCATGGATAAATGACAGTATATTACAATTGATGAAAGATTGAGACCAGATCCTAAAAGCATCATTGAAGTTCAAACTGACAACTGACAGACTCAAATTTACATGTGACAAAAGAACTTCAAAAGGCCAAAGCAAACTACTTTCTTCACATAATAGTAAATAATATGGGAAACTTCAAAATGACATGGCAGCAAATAAAGAAACTAACTGGACAAAACAATGCTAGAAAACTGATTGAACTGAGAATCAATGACACGCTAACAAATGAGACAAAATATGTAGCTGAAGCCTTAAATTATTTTGTAGATTCTGTTGCTACTATTGCCAACAGTTTTTCCATGTGCCAGCAATACAATGTTAAGGAACTGAAGCTAGGAGTACCCATCTTCAATTTTGAAAGTCTCTGAAGAGCAAGTATTAAAAATGATTGACTCCCTCAAATCTAAATCCTCAAAGGATGTCTGTGAAATGCTATGACCAAGGATTGTACAAGCTCAGTGATTAAACCAATCACTCATATTGTGAATATGTCACTGACTCAGGGCCAAGGGAGCTTCCCCCAATACTGGAAGCCTGCAGTTGTCGTTCCCATTTTTAAGAATGATGACCCTCTTTCAGTATCAAACTATAGGCCAATTAGTATCCTCCCTGTCATGTCTAAAGTTATTGAGAAATTAGCAGCAGACCAACTAAATTCTAGCCAGCTCTTACATCCTATGCAACATGGATTTAGGGCACACTACACGGAAACGGCAGCCGTCTGTTTTATTGAAAGAGTCAAATCTTTAATAGACAAAAGAGGTGTAGTTGGGGCAATATTTTTTTGATTTACGAAAATCTTTTGATACAGTTAATCACAATATTTTTCAGTCAAAATTTATTCAGTTTAATTTTTGTCAGTATACGTCCAACTGGTTTAAATCATATCTTACTAACCGTTCTCAATGTGTTAAAATACAAAATACAAAATCTGCCTTTAAAGATCTTGTTACAGGGGTACCCCAAGGCTCAGTTCTGGACCCAATTCTCTTTAGTCTTTATATAAATGACCTACCATCTGTGTGCCACGGTTGTGAGGTCCTTATGTATGCTGATGATACTGTCATTTTTGTCAAGGGTGACAATCATTCTGAGGTTGCAGCACAGCTGACAAAAGTTAT
>JBAMYA010044488.1:0-12444 GCA_037176975.1 Arrhamphus sclerolepis
TTAACACAGTCTGAAGGGTGATAGCACTGTTATATTATGTTACCATAGAAAGTACGAGGTTCCATTGTCATCTGCGTTTTCTATTGTCATATATATATATATATATATATATATATATATATATATATATAGCCTATATATACATACAGCATACAAAAAGTAGCTATTTTTTGTCAAAACTCGTGATTTTTGTAAAAATGAAATAAAAATTCTAGAAAAATTAAAATTTTACCAATGTTGTCATTACATATCAACATGTTGCAAAAACTTGCTATTCTACAACAAATTATTATAAAAAGTTACAACTTTGTGACATTTTCGACTGTACGATAAGTTTTGATTGTTTGCTGTTTTTCTCTTTCTTATTTTTTTCATTTGTAATTTCATAAGAAAAACTAATTTGTAATTGTAATTGTCTCAGTTTTATGGTAATGGTTGTGATTTTTGTGAAATTTGAGATTTTATGACCTATGTTTTTTTTGTTGTTGTTGTTTCATCACAATTTTTTCCCATTAATATCACGCAGTGCTCATTACCTAAGTTGCAGTCTTGGGCATTGCACTCCCTCTGCCCTGCACTGCACTGTTTTTTGTTTTGTTTTGTTTTTTTAACAACAAAAAAAATGAAATCGAGTTCAACACCCCAGGGATTTTAGATGCTTTAGATTACATAGTTAAGATGCTGAGAGGGAGAATTTTTTCTTTCTTTCTGTAAATGTTGCCTCTGTACATTGTTAGATAGAAATATAATTTGTCTGAAGTGAAATCTTTCTCACTGACCAGAAAGCCCTGGTGCTCGTCGTCATGTTGCTGCTGTCCCAACTGGACTGTGACGCTCAAAGTGTGTCAGAGTGCTGCAGAGAGCCATCTCGCCCCTGTCGCCTCTATGTGCTACTTTGCCGTTCAGGCAATAAGAGCTTAGGGGAGACCCTCGCGGGAGACGCATCTGCTGGGATCCTCACTCTGGGTAAACGGAACGAGGATGAGCACCGCCTGCAGAGCAGACTCCACCAGCTCCTTCACGGTTCCAGGAACCAGGCGGCAGGGATCCTGACGATGGGGAAGAGGACCAAGGAGAGGGGTGGGGACCAGTACATGGACTGGTTGTCTCATTCGAGAGCTACTATGGTGACACCTTTGGCTGTTTGAAGCAAAGTATGATGGGACAAGAAATCACATGTATTTGACCACATGTTTTTGCTTTTTGGTTTTCACGCACAGAGCTGTACAAAGATATGATGAAATAAAAACGTTCAGCCTGCAATATTTTTTGTCCATGAATGACTAGATTTTATTAAAATAATAACAGATTTTCTGTAAAGTCACTGTGTGTAGCAATGCCACTTCTGACCACATCGTGGCTATAGATCTGCTGCATGGACAAGAAAAACGCTGACAAGCACTTGCTGATGAGTGGGGTTGGTCTGTCATGTCTGGTAACATCTCTTTGTCCCACCAGAGGCTGATGTGTGGATGTTGTTGTGATATGCTGCTCCATTGTGGTCAGAAGTATTGTTACATATAATGTCTTAAAGAACACTACATAAGATTGTGATCTTTAGCACCCTCTCTGGTTGAGAAGTGCAGTTGTCTGTTGCTGTCATATTGTCGCCTCATCTAACAGCTTCCATTACAAAAAAAAACTATGAACCAGTAAGCAAACAAAGAACTTTATCAATACTATGGTATGATGATACAGCCTAATATCAAGCAAACTCAAATGCACAGGACGTCGTACCCAAAAATAACGTTAATAATAATAATAATAATAATACAAAAAAGGCTTACTAATCCAATCGCAGCAAGGCTAGAGCGCTATCTGACTCTCAGCCCTCTGGTCTTATTACTTTATTACACTCGAGTTTGAGTTGCTTGTCTTTCTGTAAATTTGAGTACAAATACTGGTAGTTTGCTTGCCTGGTTTAGTTATGAACATATTTAACATTTCTGCAATTGTAGTTTGAGAAACATCAATGATAAAAAAAAAAAAATATATGAAAGCGGCTTCTCTGATTGTGGGTGTCTCTCTGGGAATCTGGCAATGCTGCCAGAGTGACCTGGAGTCAGGCTGGACATAATCTTACACAGTCCTAATATATTTTAACACCATGGACTCAGGCTGTGGCAAAAGAGTCATTTGTCTTGTTATTAGCCTAAAAGTACCACTAAAATAAGTTTAGGTTTTTGTTTGTTTGTTTGTTTGTTTTTGTGGGGGTAGGGGGTCTTTCAAGTTCCATTTTGTCGCGTTAAAGAAATAAAAAACAGAAAAACATATCTTACAAACATTACTTTATAACGTCATGTAAGTACACTTGCAGAATCTGAGCAGAATAGAAGAGTATTTACAGTCCAGTTGTGGCTTCCTCCCACCATCCGGTTAGTTGGCTGTTAAACTGAGTGTGCACGACCCCGGTGTTGTCTGGCCTTTGCTGCTGTCCGTGGAGATGCCATCCAGCCCCTGGACCCTAAAAAGAACAGAGTGGATATAACAGAGGTAGAATCAGAGGCTTCATCTCTGTGATGCTCGTATAGTTTAAGTAATAGCTTAAAAGCTGTGAGTACTGTAGCATCACATTTGGAAGTTGTTTGAACCCCAAAATCTTCTCATTAAAATTACACATAATAATTCTTTCTTTCTTTTTTTTGTAATAGCTGTAATGTTATAACTTTAAACTTTGGCCTTTTTGGAAGTTAGTTGCACTCAGTGACTTTAAAATTACTCACATAATCCATAGATTTGTACAGACCAAATCTTAGCCATTTGAGTTCAAAATTCAGAGCTTTGTTGTTAAAACATGAAAATAAACACTACAAAGGTAATAAATAAATAAATAAAAATCAACAAAAAATAAAAAGGTTACATATGATTTGTATCTGAGGCCTAGAGAATTAGATATACTCCTAATCAGTTCCACAAATGCAAAATATAAACCCTCCATGTTAGGAGCCTCTACATTTAAGAATTGATTCTTAAATTGGCATATTGATCAGAAGTTTTGCACAGTGTCATATACAGTATCTCTTCTTCTGTCAGACGTCAAGGAGTAAGCATCAGTTAGAGTCCTAGAAAGCTTCAACCAATCAAAGTAGTGACTTTCCCTTTCTGGAAAATTAAAATATCTAATGTGGTGCACTTCAGAGTTAACTTTGTATGAGCTATACCTTATGGCATTTACCATGTGCTTCTGTTTAAACATTGAACCTCACTGCTGTGAGGTGACTGTTGTAAACACCACACCACTGTGCAGCTCCGGATATACATTTAAAGGTAAGGAAAGCGATTTCTGGACAATATCATATCTGTTGATATTTGAACAGAATATCAAGAAAACACAGAGATCTCGTCTCTCTGTCCCTCCAGTGCTGCCAGAGAAAACACAGCCCATCACAAGCATGAGCTCTGGCTCTGTCTTTGATTGGCTGGAACAACGTATGTTTGCCCCCACTCTGTTTGTTTCTAATTTATGAAGCTAAAGCTGTGTATGTACCCATGAGGAGGACAGCTGGTCAATGATGAGGAGATAATCACTATCCAAACTGTGCTCGGCCAGGAATCCTATGAAATCACTTATCCTACCTTTAAGCAATGACATTTCAGGAGAAAGCATCAGTTTTGTTTTTTTTTACTGAGTGTTGGGTGGGTATTAGGTTTTAAAGCATATGAGACAAATTTAACATTTGAAAGAACAAAAACCGCAGACGCTACATAATAAATTTAAGAAGTACTCCTGCTCAACCTGGCACATTACAATTACACCTCAAACAATGTCCATTACTATTATCATTATTATTATTATTATCATTGATGATAATGATGATGATGAAGATGGTGACAGTAATAATGGATATGGTCAGCAAAATATTTGCAATATTAGAATGTGGGGATTATTGAAATGATATGTAGTGGTTTCTGAATGATAATTGTTATCTTAATTATAATATAATATTTTTTTGTATTTGTTTATAGCTTAATTGTGAATAGTAGCAACCATGTAGGGTTATATTCAGAACAAACTGGGGGTGGCAATAAATAAGTTTTATTTCTTCCCACTCCCTTTCAAGCAAACATTTGTAAATAGGGTTCATGTATGTTCTGTAGTATTCAGATGTATGTTAAATGGAATTTATTTGTTGTATGACTCTCTCCTATCTATATATTTATGTTTATGTACATGCTGGGAATAAACTATCACTAACTAACCTACTAACTAACCCGTCCCCATGCATGATGGAGATGTTTGTGTGTTTCAGCTGGTGAGGCGTGAATTACAGCCACTCTGTGTGAGAATGCTTGTTTATATACTGGTAGCAAATGAATTATGGAAAAGATGGTGATTCGACTGCATTTCATTTTATTCTTCAAGCAGCAGAAGAGCATCAGCCTCGGACATGAATATACTGCAAAGTCACTGAACCAGAGACTGAACTGTCAAAAGCAGGGCTTCATTCGGCTTGACGTCTGGCTTCCATGTGTCCATGGTGGGGCAGACGAAAGAGTGAATTCTCTATGGACCAAAAGAGGTCTGCCCTGTGTGTTGCAACAGTATCCACAGCAACCAGCGCAGGGTGAAGCGCCATCTCAGTGTCCTATAGTAGTACAGTAATCCACCTCTACGCCAGAAGAAGTTTTTAATAATCAGGAGTGGCTGATATTCCACCAAAGAAGGACTTTCATAAAAGACAGGAGAGTGAGAAAGCGAGAGCAGACAGAGAAAGAAAGTAATTTCAAATAATTTCTCTGGGGAGTGAGAAGCAAGAGGACACATCTTTTATGTGAGAGAGAGAAGGTGAGAGATACCTAATGAATTCACAGTGTGCAGAAAAGGAGGATGGTTCAGTTGAGGCTTTTGTACGAATTGGGAGGGAGAGAGAGAGGCAGGGAACTGAGAGATGGCAGGAACCACCGTGAGTGGAGCATCTGAGAGTTTACTCTGATACTGTTGCTTTTTTCAACACAGGAGGATTACCAACATCTGAGTTATCTTCCAACAAAGAACCTGGTCTGCAGCTTCAACGTCTGGGGAAGGGTGAAGAACTACTGGAAACACACTACTGGAAACTTTGGAGAAAAATCTTATGCAAGATGCCCGTGATGAAAGGCCTCCTCGCTCCACAAAATACCTTCATGGACAGCATTGCCAACCACTTCGATGGTACTCGTAAGTATTCTTGAGCCTGAGATTCCAAGCTTTTATGATTGAGGTGGATGAATGGTGCAACGCTTAACCTGGTCGCACAGTTCAGGTTTGTGGTTCATGTGCTCATTGAGTAGTGGAAAGAACCAACACTTTTTGTGCCATCTCATCTTTCCAGTAATTTCTGTTTCCTTTTAACGTTGGATCTATATTCAGGTTAAAATGTGTTAAATGCAGATAGATTTGTGTTAGTTTTAAGGCTGCACCTTTAGGATTTGAGCCAACCCAAACAAAGACTATGATTCGCTTTGAGAAAGAGTTCCAGGTATAAGATGGGAAAATTGTTACTAAAGACAAAATTGTTGAGCTATTTCTTAAAGTCTTTTTCTTTTAAATTTATATTTGGAGACTACTTAGCACACCAAAGAAGTATGGTTTAAGAATGTCCTCTTTCCCTTGGTTTGAATTAGGTCAACAGTCTGATTGTGCATGGTCATTGTGAAAAAGGTTGCGGATCATTTCTTAAAGGGAAAATCTGTGTCCTTCAACATAAAGTTTTGGCTATTTACACACAAACAGGGCATTAAGTTGGCTTTGTTGCAGTTGTCATGGCTTTGTTATGAGATTTTTTTAAGATAGAAGAAGAAATAAAATCTCAGATATAAAGCTGATGCTCCTTATTTTTTCATCTTCCAGAATATATATAAGTCACAGAACTCTGAATCAAAGCATTGCTGATTTTACATGCAGGATGTAGCAAAATATGAAGAACTTCAAGAAGTAATACAGGTTAAAATAGCCACCACGACAAAAGAAGTTAATACATTACCAGGCACATTGTAGCACGAGGAACGCTCATGTAGAAGCAATGATCAGAACACGATGGCATCACTGAGACAGTTTAGTTTGGCATTATGCACATTTGTGCAGCTTGGATGACAGCAAATTCAACTGCTGCTGATGCCAATCACATTAAAGGGTCAACTTAAAATTAAACAGTACTTTCTTGCTTTGCCTTTCTTCAAAATCAGCCAGAAAATCTTTTACTTGGATGATTTTGCAGTTGAGTGCAATGCTGGCTTGATATATATTTTAATATGTCAAATTTTCTATGAAACAATGTGCTAAAGCAGAGCAGCAACATCTGCAATCCGGAAAGTAAATTTACCACTTTTGTTATCTGGATGCTTTGAACAAAGCGTAGCTGGATCAGCCGCAGTAAAAATATCTAGCTGCAGAGCACAGTTACAGAAATGCAATGTTTTCCATCATTCAAAGCAAATTCTGACTACTCCCTCATTTAAAACAGTTCTCCTCAGTGATTCAGGAAAAAAAAGGTGTTTCTTGGACCTCAGGCTATTTTTAGAAAATACGAAAGGAGTCATTGAGGGGATCATCTTCAGACTACCAGAGGTCTATGTTTGTTGTTTCTTCATAATGAAGAGCTACCCATGCTTTGTGAAGTTAAGAGGTTATTCTATTAATGTCCATATCGACGATGAGAAATGCTGAAAGTAGAGCAAAACATTTGCATGCACATCCCACACAACTGAACTCTTCTATCTGAAAGGCCTGACCTTGAATTTTTCAAATGACCAACTGCTCTATGACTGACTCTCACAAAGAGCCACAATCTTAACCTGTTTTCTACACATTTACATTTCTAAGTGTTTTTACACTTACTTTTGATGATTCTGGCATAAGTGTGTGGCTGAAAAGTGTCGAAATGTTGCATGTTTATGTGCCACCTGCTGATATGTCAACAGTGGCAAAGGATATTTTTAAAAATCGTAAATATACACTTTGCGTGTTGACAAAATTGTCATATCTGGCATCATCTAAAGTGAAAATTTGCCTTTAGTGAATTGCCCTTTGGGGATTAATAAAGTGTTTTGAATTGAATTTAAAGGTTACAGTTACAGTCTCAAAGCAATCTGTCTATATAATCTCTCCACATTTAAATCCAACACATTATCTGCATATTTGTAATGTGATGATGCTGCCAGTACTTCCATGTCGTCATTATCTTTTTTTTCTTTTAATTTGGATGAAACAGGTCTCTTTTTCAGGTCCTCTTTTCATTATCTGAACTATTTAAAAACAATTAAATGTCTGAGGGCTGATTTAAACTAAATGCATCCATGAACCTGGGTCTATCGAATGCACCTGGACACATCCTTAAGTCTTAAACCCACTTGATCTTTGTTAATGTTTGATCAAATCCGAGGTTTAAGAGAGAGAGAGTGATGTTCTGTCATTTGGATCCTTCTTTTCTCAGCTTTGTTTCTGCTTCTGTTCATGTGTAAAATTCTTCAGTTTTAGTGCAGATCAGGCAGATGCCAACAAGCTCGAGACAGCTCTGGATAATGTCTCAGAGACGAAACGATGCAACAGTGCATGATTTTTATGACCTATAAACTTCACACATTCCCGTCTGTATCTCCACATTACATGCACACCATATTATACTTCTGAACTGCTGAACCTGTCTTGATTGAAATGAAAGCCTTAACATGTTTTGTTTTTTGTTTTTTTTTAAGTCATTTGAAGACAAGTTGGAAAGGCAGAGAGAGACCAACCTGATCCTGATATGGAAATTGATTAAAATAAATTATGCAGAGCAGGAGACACTATCAAATATCAACCGAGGTCTTGCTCAGTCAACCTTTTTGAAAGCATGATAGTCAATTTAATTATTTATGTTGTCACCTGCGACTTCAAAATAGATAATCAATTTCAGCAAAGGACAAAAGAGTAACCTGCGTTTAGGTCACAACAATTATATAAATGTGCTTTGTTTCTTTGAAGAAAAAAAAAAAAGTTTCTGGCTCCATTTTGCAACTACATCAAAAATCATGATTCTTTTTGATTTGCTGGAGTTTACGTAAAATGAGTCAAACACATCAACAAAGTTTGAAATATAACTGAAGTTTTAGTCATGAGGAAAGCTGTGTTTTTGTGTGTTTGAAGCCCATTAGGCAACACTGGCATGGACCACACTGTTCCTTTAAATCAGAGGTGTCAAACTCAAGGCCCAAAGGACCAAATCAGACCCACCAGTTCATTTAATCTTGCCTGCGAGAGCGTTCATGGACAAGATTTCAGCGTGACAGCTCGTTTGATTCTGTACCAACATCAACAGTCTCAACATTTCTACATTTGAAATTTTAAAATAAAATGAGAGAAAAAGTCAGTCTTTTGAAATTAATATGATAAAAATTTGTGATATTTAGTACAAATGTCTCAATTTTACAATTTTTTTTTTGAAATTTTACAAATTTTTTGAAATTTGACATTTTGTGACAAAAAAAATCAGGTCCAGGAACTAGCAGCAACTCTGACAACCCAGCTGATAGAGAATGAAAAGATAACTGACCCTTTAATGGTAACCATGGTGATGATGTGGCTTGGGATGAAATAGGGTTTGACACCCTTGAATGAATGAATGTATGAATGAATGAATGAATGAATAAGGACATAACTTCAGGGTGAGGGAAAAAGGAATGAGATTTGATCTCAGTTCAGAGAGGGCTTCTGTCCATGAAGATTAGAAATCTCCCTGATTTGCCTTCACATTGGTAGATTGTGTGACTGTGAGTGATCGGCTAACAAAAGTAAATCCTCAAAGGAGATTCACTTCCAGTGATTTATCAGCTAGAAAGGAAAAGAAAGAAAGAAAGAAAGAAAGAAAGAAAGAAAGAAAGAAACTTCCAGCACTGTTGAGGGAGTGTGAATTATCATCGCTGTTGTTCCAGAGGAAAAGACAATACTACAGGTAAAGTGTGAATGTTTTCTGTCTGATGTATGTTCAGTTAATCTTAAAACAAGCTAAATTAGGATCTTTCCACATGTGGAGTTGCCATGGCAATTTGTGCAGGAAAAGAAAAGAAAAACATAGGGTGATGCTGGATTTTGTACCTCTTTGGTTACTTAGTAACCCTCAGTATGAAAGGTTTGCCGATAAAAAATGTAGAATATTAGGTTCATTCTGATTTAAATGAATCACTTTTGCAGCTTTGACCTCCTGTGATTTTGCTTCTTCCTCTGATAAATCTACAGCGGCAATCACCTGAATGATCCCTGGTCTGGATTTCTGTCCATGCTTTTACAAAGCTCCTGTCTGACTGCGAGCAGGTGCTCAGAGTTCTTTTTAAATTAAATTTGTTCACATTCAAAGGGTGACTGAATGAGCAACTGAAAGAGAATCTGTTTGCATAGATATTAGGGTTTTGAAGGCGAAAGCAGACTGAATGAGACGTGTGGTTGTTTTCCCTTTTACAATACACCCAGTAGTGCAGTAGCCCTGATCAGCTTGTGAGTAGGTGAATGAATGACAAAGGCTACTTAATTTCCCCACTCTTTAGGACATGATGGCTTGTCAGCAGAGATAATGTTACTTACACAAGCTGCAGTGGATAGCTATCATTCTCCTGAACAGGCTACATGCAAACGAATCTGCTGTGTACACTGATGGTTCTCATTGTGTATCAGTCATGGCATTGTGACTGACTCTTTGACTTCTGGTGGTTTTTGTCCATGCCACAGCCTGTCCCAGGTCTCCAGGTTCACCTATTATTTATCTTCTGTATGCTGCTTCACCACATTCTTCCCTAAAGAGACAGTAAACTTTAGTTAGTGAAGTCCTTAAGCCCTTTACCTGATGGATCCTGATTGATCATGCAGCCTTGCATAATGAACATCAAAGCTTATGACGCCACGCCGACGTGATCCTTATAGGTGGATCAGTCTAACCGCTCACGTCTCCATCTGAACACATAGAGCATATAATACAAAAACTACATCCAAAAAACTACACCCCCAAGTGAATTATAAAGCAACACTAATGTATCATTAAGTAAAATTTTATTTGTATCTAATGTTTGATCTAAAATCTAATCCAATGTGTTGTGTGTTTTTTTTTTAAATCAAATCTGGAGTCAAACAATTGCAGTTCATGTCTGTTCTGCTCCTCCTTCTGTTGAACTCCCTTACACACTAGTCTAAAAACAACTCACCTGTCTGTCCTCTTTGCTCTAAAGAGCCAGAATGGTTTTTGGGTTTCTGAGATAAAGCAAACACTAATAGTTTGAATTACAATGCCTATTTTCAATGATGCACTATGTTATAGACCTAATTTTGTACTTAATTTTGTTCAAACAATATTTTCAATACATATTATGTATTATAATGGGGGAGCATTGCTGAGAGCAAGGGCAATGCTTGTTGAGAAGTCAAGAAAGAAAAGGAAACCTCTTTTTAAAACCATGCCAATTATTCTATTTTGTAAGGTAGTCCTCTCTGTTCTTCAGGCTCACACCTCCACTCTTGGTCTTCTTGTATTTTTCTCACAGACAGCAACTTTCTTCTTGGAAATGCTCAGGGTCGTTATGGCTACCCGATTGTCTACTGCTCTGATGGGTTCTGTGAGCTGACTGGCTTTGTTCGAACTGAGGTGATGCAGAAAAACTGCACTTGCTGCTTTCTTCATGGGGTCGAGACGAGCGAAAGTGTAATGCAGCAGGTACAAAAAGCTCTGGAGGGTCAGCAGGAGTACCAGGGAGACATCTGCTTTTATCGAAAAGATGGTGAGGACTAACGTTAGGTTCAATTTGCATACTAAAATGCACTTTCATATTTGTAACCATGAAAATCTCCCCCTGAACCTAATTAAAGAAGCATTTAAGCAAAATATGTCAGCATTTCCTTTTCCATCTTTCCATCTTACCTTTTTTAAGTGTTTGATTAATTTCTCTGTAAAAACATCTTTAATACTCTCAGGGAATCAGTTTTGGTGTCTCCTGGATATTGTCCCAATTAAAAATGAAAAAGGTGAAGTTGTGCTGTTCCTGTTATCGTTCAAAGATGTCAGTGAATCACACAGGAAAAGCCATCACTACACTCGAGGAGATGGTGAGCCATGGAAGTCCTACTCCAATCCATGCCACATCGCCTTATGAATTAATGAGCTTTCAAATGTTTTTGCAGTTTAATTTACTTTGTGATTTTTCATGCAGACATTTTGGAAGCTGCTAATGAAAGCAGAACAAGCGATCCATCAAACGTTTCACAAGCTCAAAAACGAGGCAGGACTCTCTTGCACCACCTCAACAACCTGTTCACCAAGAGGGGCAAGAGGAAACTGGCAAGAGTGAGTTACAGATCACCAATCCTAATACACTGCTGGTCCAAAAAAAAAAAAAAAAGTTACACACTCATTAGAATATTTTGTTGGACCACCTTCAGCTTTGATTACGGCACAAACTCGTCGTTTCAATAAGCTTCTGCAAAGTCACAAAGTTTATGTCTGTCCAGAGCTGCATTCACTTTTCACCAAGATGTTGTATTGATGATGGGAAGAAAGTCCTCTCCAACACATCCAAAAGATTCTCAATGGGGTTCGGGTCTGGTTAATCCATGTGTGAAAATGATGTCTCATGCTCCCTGAACCGCTCGTTCACTACCTGAACCTGAGGAGTCCTGGTGCAATCATCTTGGAATATGCGTGTCATCAGGGAAGAAAACGTCCACTGATGGAATAACCTGCTGAACCTAGACCTGAACTTAGACCTGAACTTAGACCTGAACCTAGACCTGACCAACTGCAGCATCTCCTCATCATAGACTGCCCCCACAGACTTGTACGGTAGACACCAGGCATGATGGGAGCATCACTCCTCTCCTGATGCTCCATCTCTCTGGAACAGGGTCAGTCTGGACTCATCAGACCACATGACCTTCTTCCGTTGTTCCATAGTCCAATCTTTACTGTCCCTAGCAAACTGAAGCCTTTTTTTCTGATTATCCTCACTGATAAGTGGTTTTCTTCAGGCTACGCAGCTGTTTAGTCCCTTGACTTCCCTTCACAATGATCGTGTGGAAATGTTCTTACTTTCACTATTAAACAAAGTCATGAGTTCTACTGGTGTTTTTTAATTATTTGATTTTATAAAATGTTTAAATATCTGCAATCACAATCATTCAAGATTTTTTCCAACCACATTTCTTCCTGAAAGATGATGGTTCTCCACTATCCTTCCAGTTTTTAATAATGCGCTGGACAGTTTTTAACCCAATTTTAGTAGTTTCCGAAATCTCCTTAGATTTTTTTTGTACTTGATGCCAATAATGTGACCTCCCTGAAACAGATGAACATGTTTTCCACGACCACAGGATGTGTCTTCTAACATGGTTGTTTAAGAAATGAAAAGCTACTCACTGCATCAGTTAGAGTAGAATAATATATTGTCAGCTGAAACATAATCATCCATGCAGTAATTATCCAATAGGAGGCTCTTACTTACTTTTTTAAG
>JBAMYA010044489.1:0-12443 GCA_037176975.1 Arrhamphus sclerolepis
ACACACACACACACACACACACACACACACACACACACACACACACACACACACACATACACACACACACACACACATACACATATAATGTAATGCGATATATGCTCTCTTCTCACCTATTTAATTTCTTCCCCCTCTTTTGTTAACTGTTATGCTTCTGATACATTGGATATGAGTAATACGTATGAATAAAAAGAAATTGAAATTTTGTCTCGTATCACAGTTTCTTGTCCACAATGTGGACACTTCCTCTTTTAAACCACTTTAGTTACATTTATGTGAGAATGTGTGTGGACGAATGCAGCTGTCTGCCGTTTTGTTCTTGTTTTTCAGGTCCTTATTTGAGTCACTCTAAGAAAACTTCACCCTTTCCTGTTAAATTACTGCCTGGGCTGTGATGGACTGATTTTTTATTTTGCACACTGACACCTGGAATGTCCCTCAGCAGACCCCTTAGACCCCGAATGGGACCAAATGGGCACAGATGATAAATTATTACCTGGGGTTAAACGTAGATTGTGGCGCAGCAGTGTTCACGGCCCACCACAAGGTGGCAGTGATGGTGACAAGCTCACCAGGTGTAATGCAAATGCAAATCCTATGCACATAGGGTAAGAAACATGTTATAACGTCAAGATTGAATGGAAAAAAATATCTTCATTTGCTAGGGTGTTGTATTAATCATACTTTTTTTTTTTTTTTGCTACAGTGGATTTAGATTCCCAACACACAGTTCAGAAACGTTTTTAGTTTTGCCTGCTTGGGACTGACAACTCAAAAGAGAAGAGCGGCATCCAGTTATTTTAAAGGTGAACAATCCTCCCTAGAAGGCGGCTTCAGTTTTGGTGTCACTCCTGTTTTTAATAAACGGGTTAAGTGTCATTTGGTCTCAGTTTAAACAGGTTCTCTGAGCCCATTTTCTCCCCCTCCTGCCTCTCCTCTGAGCAGAGCAAGTAAAGGCGAGAAAATAACTGTCATTTTACTAAACTGGAAAGGTAACTTATGTGTGTGTGTGTGTCAGACAGAGAGAGAGGGAGTGAGAAAGAAAGAGGGAGGTGCAGCCTAAACAGGTGTATCCCAAACAGGTAACGCTGAGCCTTCTTTTTTCTTTTTCTTTTTCTTTTTTTTGGAAGAGCAAACATGATGTCTTAACCACACTCTGGGACTGAACTACGAGAACAACAACCACTTTTGGTGTCCTGTACAGCTCCTTGGATAGGATAAAGCTCTCAAAAGAAAAGGACTTCTTGAAGGATGATCCCGCAACACAAGGCTTAAGGGCACCTCGTGCTTTCCACTTGCCTGCTATTTGGGATCATATTTCCTGGACTGATGAGCCTCGTTCCAGCGCTGAAAGCCTCCAAACTCGTGCTGAGTTAGCAGTAACTGCCAGGGAGGATGACATCTCTGCTGAACGGACTTTCACTGTGTCTCTGTCTCCTCCAGATCATCGGTGAGTCTGATCAGTGCGTGAATGATGGATCAATACTACTCTGACGGTTGTGTTGCTACTCTTTTATACTTGGTGGTAGGCCAAGTCTTAACATCTGAATGTGTTTGGAAGGACTTTACAAACTACTTAAAACTATGGTGAAATAAAAGAAAAGAAAATCTGTAGCTCCACAGCTGATCAACCATATCCCAAGAAACTCTGTGAGTTTGGAAAGCAGCTTTTCTCACGGATTGTCTGAGCAGGTTGTTGGAAAAACAGTCAAGCTGCTCTCTGACATTTCAGGAAAAACAGGTTGCTATTGATCAATCTTCCTCCTGATTCACAGGAACTGCATGAACCCTCCCTGTGCGTGTGTGTCTGTGTGTGTGTGTGTGTTTGTGTGTATTGTTTTAGCCTAATGTGTATGATAACTACCACATCATGACATTTCATGTTTCTGATCCGCTACCAGGATGTCATTGTTTAATAAGGTTCAGCCTCTTTTGGCAAAGTTCAGTCACAAAATGATAGAAAATAGTGAGAAGCAGAGGAAAACATCTGTTTCATCTATAAAGCAAAGCCAAGGCTGAAGTTTATTCGAGTATTGCAGTACAGGCAGATTCCACAGAATGCACTGACTTCATGCACGCACACACACACACACACACACACACACACACAAGTTCATGGAAAAAAACACACCTATCGTCACGATGGACTCATCACGTCTGATGGTAAGTGTATGAATCACATCCTAGCCACAGACCTTGTTTTTTTTTTAATCAACCCTGACAAAATCTGCTCAGTGCATCAACTATTTTTTCTCTTTAGTTTGTAGAAAAGTAGTTTTAAAGTTGTTTTTTTTCCCCTCAACCTTTTGGTTACACACAAGTGCAACATCTAGATTTAGTAATGCTGTGAAATCAGAGTGGACTGACAGGAACAGGGATTTAAACTCCTGTTACAACAAGAGTTTCTTTCACTTCATGGCCACTCGAGCTTCATTTAAATATGGCAGCAAACTTCATGGTCGTATCATCAGGATGGTTTAGTCTTTGCTAGACTGCAGTCTGGAGTTTACAATTCCAGATCAGAGAAAAAGCGAGCAAATAAAAAGGAAAATTATTATGATGATAATAAAGCAGCAATCCTGAAACTGACTTTGACTTTTATTTGTTTGATCTTTAATGTGAACGCGAAACCTTTTTTTCTTGTCAGTTCATTTCTTTTGGTAAACTTTTTTTTCTTTTGTCACAGTTTCAGACCTCCAAGATATTGCAAAACAAGTTGGTATTGGTACCAAAGTTGGTTAAAGGTTGGGCTAATTTAGTGCTAGCAAAGAGATGATGTCATTTCAGACGGCCGTAATGATGATTTGGTGCAGCGTCCATGAAAAAAACAGTGTCTTTGAGGAGAAAAGGTGAAATGCATGAAAAAAAAAAAAATTACTGAAATGACAATTTATTAAAGACAATGTTTCTGATGGGGGAGGGTTTGCTAAGTTATAAGTCTGCAGTGCATAACATCAGCATCAGAGTAATTTCACCACATAAAGAGTAAGAGCATACGCCTAAACTGGACACCCTCAAACTCTGTCTCATCAAAAGTCAAAATAAAAACATCCATCCATCTGTCCATCCGTCCCCCCTTATTCCTGCGCAGCGTCACATGTGCCGGAGGCTAACGTGGGATTTTTGTTCTCTAACAGCAGAAACATGATGATCTTCAGGATAGTTTTGACGTATAAAAGCAGTAAGTTTTATTGTTGTTCAGAGAAGTGCTCCTGCGTCCACCATACTGACTGCGTTGTTGCCGCAGTAGCATCAGCAGTTCAGATCAAACACAGACTCTAAACCAGGCTTTTCACAGTTTCTGAAACCACAGTGGTTTCGGTGTAGGAAGCAGAATCTGAGTTGCTACATACCTCTGCATTTTGCTGCTGGTTGGACCTTTAAAGGAAATATCTTGACAATGACTGCTTTGACTGCCACGAAACTCAAGAGTTGGTGTCCTTCTTGAACTTCAGCTGTGGTTTATGAAGGAAGCAGCTTTGGCGATTGTTTAATTTTGACTAAACGTGCCATTGTCCAGGCCAGAAGCTCATCCTGCAAACTCATCAACCTCAGATCGATGAATTAAGACTCAACTCAATGAAGACGTAAATGTAGTCTTTGAAATGCTAAATGGTGAAGAACCAAGTGTCGAACCAAGTTTACACTCGAATTTTCTAGAAATGTTTCTGTCTGCAACCAAAGAATGATGCTGGGAGTAATTAGATTACTTCTGTGCTCACTTCTAAATTTGTGGATGTCAAAAGTGGAAGTTGGGCAGACATCAGAAAGACTAAAAATGCAGACTTCTTACAACAGGTACCGAAAGACGTCAGGAACAAACCACCAAGTTTGAACCGCTTTAACCCGATGACATCTTGCTAAATTTAGCTGTAAAGTATTTCAGCTCAGATACAAACAGACAGCGGTGCATTCGATCAGCTCTGCAGCGTCCTTGCGTTTGGACAACTGCAACGTTTGAAAACAAATAAAACTTGATTTCAAGAACAGCAATATATGAACAGTTGCCATGGTGAAAAGTTAGGCTTGTTTGCTACATGAAATATACTCCTGCAGGTTCTGGAATCAACATCTAGGTGCGTGTGTAAGAAAAGATTCAGGTTTTTGCTGTCTGGTTTCCACCGTGGGGCTGTCATGGGGCAGTGTGAGACCCAGTCCTGTCTACTCTGATTACTGGGGGCTGTGGTGCTGCCCAGACGCTGAGATAAACTGCAGGTTTGCTTTGAGAACTTATCTTGGTCAACTAGTTAAGTGACATTTCTCTGACAGACTTCCTGTTTTCCCTCCTCCTTCCTCTCTGTGTAGACTGTGTGTCATCGTATCTCTTTCTGAACTTTAAACTACTGCAGTTCAAATGGATTTATTTATTTTTTTATTTCAGTGCTGCCTTCATATTATTCCCAAGTTCTTCCTGTAAACATGAAACATTCCCACTCAAAGGTTTGTCGCTGACACAGACTTGACTGCTGAGCCTTCGTCACCACATCACAACACAAATATTTGAATTCCAGCAGCTCGGTGGCGTAAAACATTTTAGTGACAAGCAACAATCTTGACCCCCCCCACACACACACACCCCAGTAAGAAATAAGTAAACAGTTTGAAGTCTGTGTGAACGATAAACAAGTCTTTAGCTCTTAATGTTGCAATAATTTGGTTTTCTGTTTCTGCTGAAACAAATCCAGTTTGAACCATGATTTTAAACTTGGAAATAGGCTTTTGCCAGCCTTCCTTTCTTTGGGCGTAGCATCATTCTGAATCTGTTTTCATTTTAAGATGCCATTTCTTGGTGTTTCACATGCGTGCTGGAAAGGTTCGCTCTTCATTTCAGCACCTTTCTTTGTGGATTATTCTTAAAATAAGGTTCCTCCTGTGCAAGTGGGCAGTTTCATTAACCTTAAATGCAGACTTTGGCTGAAACAAGGTGCTTGTTGCTCTGTCTCCACGTAGTTTACGCCATTATTAAGGCACAAACGTGCATGTGTGTGTGTGTTTGTTATCTTCCAGTGATGATCACATGATGCAGGCTTGGTGAACAAGGACAGACCCAGAAGAAAAGAAAGCATGAATAAATCGACCTAACTATGACACTACATACGTACTCTGACTGCATACTGAGTTTGACAAAATACAGTATGCATTTTTTTTTAAATATAATAAAATAAAGCCAGTTTGCAACTGATCAGTCCACCTCACGACTCCTACGTGACCTGCTCGGTTGTATCGTCGCGTAACGATTTTTCGGGTGGGTCTACTGGTGTTGATGATGACAGCGTGTGGACTCAAACGAGTATGCAGCAGATCGAGGACACGTCCCCCCCGGAGGCAGTATGGATGCCAGATGTTAAAGCACTAGCGTGGATGTCGCCTTGTAGCGTGAACACTAGATAGAACTTTATTTTTCATTTGAAGCTGCACCAATAGAAACACACGTGGATGAATAAAGCATAGAAATGATTTCAAAGTCTCCTGTCCTCTCAAATTATTGATGCTGTGAGTCAAAAACAAATGTGTATTTTGGTGGAATTAAATGATGAATTAACACCCTTGGAGCGTCAGGAATTTAATTTCATACTCATTGTTAGTGTTCAGGAGAGTGAACACATAACGTCCTCTAATCAACTGCAAGTATCTGTTCTTTCACTAGATGTTTTCTTTCTTTCTTTTTAAATCATAAGTCATTTTGTTTTTCACGACAGTGACACAGGGAGAGTTTGCGGATCATCCCTCAACCTTAATCTCCTTCGCGGAGCAGGACACCGTCCTGCTCTGCAAATACCAGCCAGTTACGGACAAGGTGGTGCAGGTCACCTGGTACAAGAGGAGCAGCGATGCTGACAAAGAGCAGATCATCACTGCACATTACTCCAATGGGCAGACTGGTAGGTTCACTGGCTAAGCAGCCCAGCAGTTTATCTTTGCATCATACGCCAAAAACAAACAAACAAAAAAAACCTGTGAAAGGTGACACACTCACACTTACGCTCTAATTTTAGCAAGCATATTTTCTGTTACTACTACATCAGTTCTGAAGCTTTATTTGTCCACTTGTACTTGCTGCCGTGTAAAAGCATTTACATGAACTGGACTGTGGAGGCGACAGGTCTGTGCCCTTCAGGCTTGTGGCCTCTGCATTGTTAATTTGTAGTTGCAGCAATTTAGGGATTGAAGGTTCCAGCAGCTGTGAGTGTGCAACAAAAGGCTGCAAGACTGTTAGCTAAATGCCCACAATGTGATCTAATATTAGGCCCGAAGCAGATTGTGTATGGAACTTAGAGTGACAAAAGAAAGCCCGAGGTTTGTTTTCAAGTGGATTTTATTTATTGAGTCACTTCCCCTCATGCTGCTTTTATGCTCTCCTTTGTCGTCCCTCTTGTTATTCCCCTTTCTGTGTTCAGCATTCGGGACTTGGTCACAACGTGTACGCTTCAAAAGCAGCGAACCCACAGTGGATTCGTCCCTGGTGATAATGGGCACAGAAGTCTCTGATGAGGGGGATTACATCTGTCACATCAGCACTTTCCCGTCTGGCAACTTTGAAACGGAAATAGCAGTCACCGTGTGGAGTGAGTCCATCCTCTTAAGCTGCCAAGATGCTCACAATTTCTCAACACAAATACCAAGACACAACAAACTATTTTTCTCTGCATTTTTATGACTCCATTTTGAATATACCATTTCAGTTTTCTGCCTCGGCTCTGACGATAAACATGCTGAGTGTATCCATGTTTTTTTTTTTTAATCCTAAATAACCTGAATTGGTCTATATTGAAATATTTTCCAGGAAACATGTTGGAAAATATGTAGCTTTGCAAGCTTTTCTTTGTCGTTTCCACCTGACTTCATTTCAGGTTGTAGTTGGGCATTGTAGAATTTGGTGCAAGATTGTGATGCTAATTTCAAAAGAGACACATGCCTGTAAAAAAGGGGGTGGGATTAAAGATAATCTCACCTTCCCAAAACAGTAGAAATGTAAAGATGTGGTTGGAAATGTGGTTTTTGTATCGTAGCACGGCAGTAGACCGAAACTTGTTACAGTCAACTCATGATGTAGCCTCAACTGTTATAAAATTGTAAAAGTTTCAGATATCTTCTCAATGCTTTGAATTTGTCTGTGTTGACTCATATTCATGATCTTCGCTCCCAGTCACTCCCATTTCCTCTTTGGACCCTGTGATTGTGGTGGAGGGACAGCCTCACCAGCAGGTTGCCTCCTGTCGCTCCGTAGCACACCCTCGTCCCCGCCTCTCCTGGGACACCATGCTGAACGGCCAGGCCGTCAATCGTTCTGTGGACAGCAGGACAGTGTCCACGCAGTTCTCCCTGCACCCCCTGAGGAGCATGAATGGCAAGAAGCTGGACTGCCTGGTGTGGCACCCGGCTTTCCCAACTCCACGTAGGCTCACAAACAACCTGGTGGTCCACTGTGAGTGTTCCTCAAAGCCGCACGCAACACGATACACATCAAACCTATGAACCTTATCTTTAATTTTCATAGTTAATAAAAAAAGAAAAGAAAGAAAATCCTTTTTCTTTGAGCCACATTTAGCTTTTACTTGTCTGATAGAAGTTTGAACTTATTCTTCAACCTTCCAGATCCTCCAGATGCTGAGGTGTCAGGGTACAATGACAAATGGTTTGTTGGTTTGAAGAATGCCGCCTTGACGTGTGTGAGCGGAGGAAATCCAAAACCACACAGTTTTACCTGGACCAGGTACAGCAGCACACACCTCCCTCTCTGGTTGTCTGGTGCACGAATGACTAACTGTCTGATGTGTCTGGTTTCTGCTACTTGTCTTGGAAGCAGGACACTAATGGTTAATTATTCATCCTACTATTTAAAGGGAATGTTTGGTGAAGGTTGTCCTCAGGGAGCAAAGAGATAGAGGAATAAAAAAAGATTTGTTCAATTCTAATGTAAAATGCTCTGTCATATTTGTTTGCACATAAATAGCTCAGTCTTTCTAACATTTCTGATTCTAATTTCTTGAGTATTTGCAAAACTTCTATCAGTACGATTCACTCCTGCGATCGCATCCTCATGAGAAACCAAAGGCACTGTAGAGTAATGCCTTGTCTTCTTCTTGCAGACTATTTTACTGCTTTCACAGAGGCTGCAGAAGCTAAACATTAAAACATTTTGGACACGTTCAGCTGGACAAACAGACATGACTCGCAACCCAATAGCCCACCCAGTACGTTAAATGGGACTCATTTAAAGTGTGCCGAGTCTGAAACACAGCAGAAGATGCCATGTTGTGACCGGACACTATGTTAGTGGTGTAGTTGCATAAATCAAGATATAAGCTGTTTCCTAATTCCAAATCCAATACTTAGTAGTTGATACTTTGCAGTTTCAACCCAGGAGAACCCAACTGGAGTTCCCATATATTTTTGAAGATGCTGGAAATCATCTGCTCTGCCTTGTGAAATTTGAAGTTTGAAGAGCTACACTGCTGTATGACAACTACCTTCCCTCGCCACAACAGCGGTAGCATCACACAGTGGGGAGTTTTCTCTTTCGCCATCCCTGCCACTCGTTTGCATTCTGGGATACGTTACTGTCTGCCGCCTCAGGTCTCCACAATCCTCCATTAAATGGACAGAGCAGGCACACATCTGGGGATTTCAACCGTGCTCGGTTCAATGCAGATTTTGATTGGGAATATTACTTCAGCTGTGACTGATGACATTTCACAAGTCCGCAAGAACAGACAAGTATAGACAAGAACACATGCAAAGAAATGCTCGTAGCCATTGTGAAATCAGGAGTTTCTGGTTGCTTGTACCAAACAAGATTAGTGCTACTGCTGTTGAGGTTTGTATGTCGTCTGTGCTGATTTATTGGTTACATTGGTTCATGCTCTGAAATATCTCGTTTGTGCAAATGAGCATGAATGGTGGCAGTTTGAATGGAATTTTCTCCCTGCTGCTGTGCTGCAAGCTGGAAAATTAAATAAGATTTGTATATGAAGAGCCATATTAGCTCACATTTGGACGTATTCGATTAACTCCTAATGAACTACGCCGTGTGTTTATTTAATGAAATTTTGGGTGACCGTAGCACAAGCGTGCGTATCAGATTTAAAAGTTGGCTGTGTGTAAGTTTGGCGTCATACACGGGGTTTCTTACAGTGCATTCACACGCACACGTCAGACGAATGGTTTGATTATGTCATCGTGGCCAGAAAAAACAAACTGCTACCTGCAAAATACGCAGGACAATGGGTATTTGTTGTGCTGACCCAGCTAACCGCTAGTAATTAGGTTCTATTACAAAAAAAAAAAAGTAGCAGGTGAGATAAATTGCAAACGGAAAAGACGGGGGAGCTGGCTCCTCTGATTCGCTCAATGTAGCATCAACTGCACCAGTTGGATTATTTGTTTGCGCAGTTGTACCAGATTCACCCACGATCTCTGCTACTTGTTTCTCTGTGTGACCATAAACTTTGATGATAATAATAATAAAAAAAACGGAACAACTAAAGGTCGTGATTACTAATTTTTCCTCCACATTCCTGTTATGCAAGGTCAGATCGTAGACGGATACAAGCTGCTGTAAGTTGAAAATTTCCCAGTTACTCAACGGAAGCAAACGTGCACAACCCACCATTCCTTTCAAATTTTTGGCAGTGGACAACGTCACCCCATTTAAAGTCTATAGACTGACGCAGACAACACGCGCGTACGTGCAATTGCACTGTCAGTGGGATACATCTGGTTATGGTCATGGCATGAAATTTATTGACAAATTAGAGTGGTTGATGTAATCAAAGACAGAGGACTAGCAGTGATCTGTTTGCAGTCAGGAAATGCAGTTTACCAGGGTGTAGCCCCGCCTTTACCCCGAAGAGAGCTGGGAAAGGCTCCTGCAGACCCCCGAGACCCTGCACGGGAATAGATAAGGGATGGATGGAAGCTGAAGCTAAAGAGTTCCTCATGTACTTTATTTTAGTGTATTGTTATTAGAAATAGCTTTTGATGGTGTAGCAGGATAGAATTGCCAGTTTTAACACTTCACTAAGCGTAACAAGCCCTGGCATTGTCACCTCCTGGTCCGGCTGCATAAGTGGGGACTGACAGCTCCAAATGTTCCATGTGACATATGAAAGGCAACACACTGCTGCTCACATCTGAACGCACCTGGCGTCATTTTAAACCTTCTCCGTTGATGCATTAATTATTTTCAGGGTGTGGTGGTGTTAGAAAAATGTGTACCATAAAAATTGGCTGGATGAGTGATTGACAGCTCCTCAACAGCTCAGGCCTGAGAGGGGAGAAGCTTCTAAATGTTTTTTTGTTTTTTTTTCTGGAATTAAAATAAAATGGGAATGTTTTCATGAGATGGTGATCTGGATATTAGTTGTCATTAGTCACAGAAACACACCTTGGGAAAAACGAAAACAACATTTGAGTGACGCTCATCAGACACCGTCTTCACACTGAATATGTGCTCCAAATCTCTTGTTACCTTCAAATTCTTCTTACTCACGCTTCCAAATTCACACGAGCAGACAGAAACACACACACACATGCACGCAAACACACACAAGTGAAGGTAAACCTGTTGTCAGTAAATGGCTGCTGGTGAATAGCTGGTGTGACAGTATCATGTTGCGGCTTGTGCCGTAAGCAAATGAGACAGTTTCACAAATGACGGAGTGAGAACGGGGGTGGGCAGCGAAAGGGAAAAGGATGAGTAGTAAAAACCGTGGTGAATTCATGGGAACGAGCAGGCGGTATGGAAAGAGCCAGAGGAAAGAGGAAGAGGAAGAAGATGCAGAGCGTGTAGATTTGTTTGAGATGTTATCGCTGAGATGTGTTAGAGTAAAACAGGCAGTTTCTCTTTGCGGCTTGCAGCGCGGGTTCCTTAAAATGAGTGTTCTCACAATATGACAAGCGCACTTTTAGGTGCTTTGAGCTGAAGGTTATATTTCCTATAAAGGATGTATGTGTGAAGTCAGACATACATGTGTTTCTGAAGAAGTGATGGGCTGTTTTCTGGCAGCTCCAAGGTGAAAAAAGAAAAAAGAAAAAAAGGCCTTCCAACATCAAGAAAACATGAGCGACGCCTCTCAACAGCTGCTGAAGTGTTGAATCACATGTGTCTAACAGTTATTGAAATATAACTGCAACAGAGCTGAAAAAGTCAAATTGAAAAAAAAAAGACGCTGGATGATGCATTTTCATGTTTTCTGGTTTTTTTTTTTTTTTTTTTTACTGTATTTGGGTAAGAACAGAGTTACAGAAACAGTTGCACATTATCCTCCTCAGTCTTTGTGTGCAGACCTTCATGTCTATTTGCAGCCTTGCAGACTTTTTTTAAACACTGTGGTTCTACTTTGTACTTTTTTTTTCATCTCTGTGCATTGGCATCATAAGTTTCTTTTTGACATTAATTCTATTGTCTTGGATGTCTTTCATAATGAGACATTACCTGAGGATGGTGCATGAGTTTTTTTTACATCATACAACACTTTATTAAGAGTCAGTCTTTGGAAAATGCCACAGTAGCTTTTAATATGCAGACAAACTTTAAAAATAATAGCTGTGACTCGTTCTGCAGACTTCCTTTAATAAGCTGACGTGTTGATCTGATTGTTTGTTCTGCCTGCAGAGTTGACGGGCAACTGCCGAAAGGTGCAACCCCCTACCCTAATGGGACACTGGTTTTTGGGGGACCCCTAAATTCCTCAGATGAAGGCATCTACCAGTGTGTGGCAGAGAATAAAGTGGGTAAAGACATGGCGGAGGTGGAGATTAGATTGACAGGTAGATGACAGCACTGTCAACACAACAGACTGAGATGTGTCATTACTTTGGGAACCATAAGAATGTGTGTGTGATGTGTGTGTTCATGTCCAACCTGTTTCCCCCTGCAGAACCTCCTGTGAATGAGCCTGAAATTAAAATATTGGTGATAGGCGTGGCCGCCGGGGTGCTGACCTTGATGCTCCTCATCGTGATCATCATCACCTGCCGCCATAAACGCAAGAACAAGCAGCTAATGGAGGAGCTGTATCAGAAGACGTACGAGATTTTAATTAATATCAAATAAGATGAGATGGATTTTTTTTGCTTCATAGGGCAGATTCAAATTAATTCAAAATGAAAACATACGAATTAATCAAATCAGGTCTATGAATTAAGGGTACTATGACATCAGCGCTTGTATACTAGATTTACTATGAGTTTGTTAAACTCAAATTCTGAAAAGGTTGGGTGTAAAATAAATATATAACTGAAGGTAATGATTTGAAAATGTTACAAACTCATATTTTATTCACAGGAGAGCATAGAAAACATGTTTCAAATGTTATACTGATGAAATGTACCATTTTAAGAAAGAAAAACCAAAACAACGTGATCTTGAATTTGATGACAATAACACATCCTAAACTTGGGGACAGTGTGGTGTTTACTACTGCTGGTATCATATA
>JBAMYA010044490.1:0-12442 GCA_037176975.1 Arrhamphus sclerolepis
ACCTAAGGTGACTATATTCTGAAAACCCCAAAACACAAAGTAGCTTTATGAACCATACGTTTATATAAAACAGTAGCTTAAGTGTCTGGCTGAGAAAAATCAATAAATGAAAGACATATGAAGTGATGGGTTTGAACTCGCATTCTACTGTATCAGTTGTCACCAGTTTAACCATTGTACCACACTGCTGTTGGAAATAATGTGGTTTGTATCGTAGATGGAGCTCACACCTATTTAGCTAATTATAAGACAAATAGTCAGAATAATTCATTATTTTCTTAATTGGGCTAATCTACATCAGAATATCCCCCTCCCCCATGGAGGCCCTGGACAGGGCGTAAAAAGTGGACATGTCCGGGCAAAAGAGGATGTTTGATCACCCTAGACATACATAGATGTGCGGTTAATTAATTCCTAAATAGGCTACCTTGACTGTATGATTGTTAGTCTATGTAACCGACTGCTTCATTGTTTTTATTATGCACATGGTCCAGACTTTTCCACACCTCAGACTTTGGTTTCATTCCCAGTCCAAAAGCTTCGGTGCGCCGGAGCGTCTTTCTTCATTTTGCGCTCCGTCTTGCAGAGCACAAAATGGTTTGCAAGCCCGAGCTCGGCCCGACCCGTGTAATATGATTTAAATTAAGCATGTTTGGGCAAAGATCTTAAGCTAAAAACCCTCACAATTTGTGCCCTAATGTCACACGGATCATCCAGGTACGACGGCATCGTCTTGTGAGAGATTGTTGGTGGAGAGGCGGTACTGATGAAGGGAGTGGTTAAGCAGGAACCTCGAGTTAACCAAGAACATAACCTGCTCGGAGTAAATTACCATGGCAGCATACCTTGATCTAAACCTACCCACCTTTCGTAGTACGGGTTAGTCGGGAAGTTACTCCTCATGTGATCAAGTTACTCTCGAAGTTACCCCGCTAAGCCGGTTAAACCCGCTTCGTAGTACAGGCCCCAGATCATTTTTAACTGTTAAAATTTCAAAATAATTCTTCCAAACAAAACAGAAATAGAGTGAGAAAGAGAGGTGGATAGAGAGAGAGAGAGAGAGACAGAGAGAGAGAGACAGAGAGAGAGAGAGTGAGAGAGATGGGACTATTCTGTGCAAAGGTGAACGTGCTTTGTGGGCTTTATTGTTAATTTGATTTTTCAATCTATCAAATATAGTGACCTCTAAGACCTGCTGCACACTACAAGTTGATTCTGATCTCACTTGTGCCTGTTTGGCAGTCTTAAGTAACGGCTTGGTCACCTCGGTTATCTATCATATTTATTTATGCTGAAGTCATATTCCAGAGCAAGAAACAGTCAGGACTCTGATTCTCATCAGTTCCATGCTTAAGCGTGTGGGGTGCTGCTTGAGTTATGTCATGGCACGCCCCACTACAAACTAGTTAAATCTGTGGGTTTCATTTGTATTTATTTATTTGTTTTCTTACATGGTCTCTTGCATTTTGAAAATCTGTGAAGATTTTATGAACGTTTTAAATGTTGGTTATGGGCCTGCCATAAGTAAAACTAGAAAATGCACTTGAGTACAAAGAGGAAAAGCATGCTCAAGAGCCGGTGTTTATAATATATAGTAATACGTAGTAACAGCAGTGGTGCAGTGATGTCGAAAATCATCCTTTAATCTTGGTATTAATTGTTTTCATTAGTTTAAAAAAAAAGAAGCTAAGTACTGACTACTTTACTACATTACCATATACCCTGAATTTTACAAATTGGAACTGTACATAGATTCTGGATAAGATTCAGTTGTCTCAAGCTCCTTTTACAGAACTATTAAACTCAGTTTGGTGACTGGTATACTGTGATTAAAACTGGTATCAGTCGCAAATTGGCACTCAGTCACTAAGTGTGAACAACTCAAAGACTCGTCAAAGATGCTCAATGACGGCTGACAGATATAGCAACTATGAGAAATCAGTTCATGGCATGAGTTCAGCATGAGAGAAGTAAACCTGCTGAGCAAGATGCAACATGCAGAGACACAAAACAAATGAGAAGCAGCGAATGTGTTGTGCACAAATTGTCACATTAACAGCTTGAATTGTTTGTTTCTTCTTATGTCCATTTTCAAATAAACATCTCCTGTTTTGTGTGTGATTGTCTTGTCAATTCCTGTATCGTGGGGATACCATTTGACCATTTGGATGATGCAGTTATTATAACCTGATGTAGCATGTGACCCCAGGATATCAGTCATGTGGACATCAAGTCTTCAAGACGTCTCGTTGTCTGAACAGCTCAGCAATCTGATTATGCTGCTAGTTAGGTATTATGAAAGCAGCCTTAATGGACATTTTCAGTCTCATTTATTTTACATATATATATTTTTATATCTTTGTCATAAAGATCATCTTAGAACCAGTAAATACAGAGATTCTTCTGCTGTGTGCCAGCACCTGATTATCAGACACAGTGGATTTCTGTTTCAGGGGTTTCTGTTAATGAAACCAACTTATCTGCAGCTACATTTGACAAATTCATGCTGCTGCTTCTGCTGAGTGCCAACAAAATCTCTTAGCGTGAGCCAGAGCTGTCAACAAAAAGCTTTCATGAGCGAGCTGCCAGTTGAGTCACTACTTGTTGGCTGAGACCGAAGCAAGAAATAGACTTTTATTTATGAAGTATATTGTATTTTAGCTTTCCTTAAAGCTCTAGTAATGCTATCTTCAACAAAAGTTTTAATGTTATCATTGCTGGGCACACGTCTCTAGTTGCTTCACCAGTGCTTATATTTCTGATTAGAAGAAACAGAAAAGACGGAGATAAAAGGAGGCAGGGGAAAATGTTTTTTAATGGTAAGTGAAAGGATCAAATTTCCAGATGGAAAGCTCTATAGGTATACAGGCACAGAGCAAAGCACAAGCCAGAAAAGCATGTCAGTTAAGTGCAAGAGAGAGAAAAAATACATTAGTGTGCAGAGAGCACATCTGTCAAACCCATTTCTCTATAAGGTACGGAGAGGAAGAAGGGAATAAAGATAAATGTCCTGTGACATTCTGAAAGTGGGCCAAACCATCGTGTGTTTAAACTGATCCATATGGGAAGGAAAAGAGAGGGAAAGAGAGAGAAATGCCATCATCTTAATGCAGTTTGAAATATAGTGGTACAGTTCAAACTGCTGCATGTTGTTCTTTTTAATTGTAAGTTTTACAAGTTTTACTGTTTTGCGTGTTGTTCCTGATTAAAATCAGAGACATGATTCAAGTTGTTCAAAAAAAAAGTAATAAAATTTCATGAAGGCGGTTGTACAGAATATATCAGTCCTCTCCTGATAATCGCCTGCTTTAAACAGCTAAGCCCATTATCTTTTCCATCCAGTCATGTAGTTTCACTAACAGGTGTCATGTAACTTTGTGTGCCAGAAAAGAAAGTATAACCTCTGAAAAAAATGGCTTTCCAAACCTTAGACGGACCAAAGCAACAACACTTCTTCAGCCTGTTTTGTTACCTCTAACAAGGATGGCTTGATTTTTTTTCTTCTGCAAGCAGTATGAAACAAAATCTTTTTCAAAGATGGAGAGTGGAAGAATCCATCCAGCTTTGGAGCTTCAGTACTGCTGCACCACGAATAGATCAAAGTTACAGGTGGCTTTATGCATGCAACTTTTGAACTCATGTCAAATGTTTAAAGGTTAGTCATCATTATATTCTGTGGATCTGGATGAGTTCAAAGCACCAAATGACATCAGTCTTCACCAAACTTGATGAGATTAAAATCACCTCTCTCCTCTCAAAAGCTGCCATCCTCCAGAGTCAATTAAATTTGACAGTAAAGCCCGTAAATTGCAAATAGGTTATATTAACTTATTCATTTTACGCTGAGTTGAGGCCCCATGTAGAAGAACTTAAAAAAAAAAAAAGAGTGTCTTTTGACCCTCAGGTGAGCTGTAACAAGCAGGCTAAGCATCAAAAGGATTATGTCCAACATACCTAATGTTAAATGGCAGTTAAAACATTTTCCAGAGGTTTTTTTCTGGCAGGTGTTATGTATAAATGCAAATATAAACAGAATTTCCTGCCTGCTCTCCAGAAAAATCTGGGAAGTATCACAGAGAAAGACACAGGACCTCATTCATAAAAGTTTTGTAAATCTGGAAGTGGATTTACACATAAATCACTTGTTTAATTAACATAATCCTCACTCAGGCACCACCATATCAGGAGATGCTGGTTCCTATGTAAAGCTGCAGCCTTATCCTGAGTGTCTACCTGTGATTGTGGCACACATCAAAAAAAGAGAGGGAGGAAGAAGAATGTTTACAGACGCTGAAATAGAGTCTTAGCTGCTGAGGCAGAGCAAAGGAAATACTTTTTATTTTGCGCCATTAGTGCCGCCCACCCAGTCACAGGTCTGGAAACAGGAGACTACTGCTGTTAATGCTGTATTGTCTGTCCACTGAAGCCTTAATGAAGTAAAGCAAAAATGGTTTAAGGCACCCCACTGAAAAGACTTGACTGCAACCGGAGCTTTCTCTCCATCACTGGACAGATCTTCTCGTCAGGAATAACACCTGATGGAAACAGCGACATGCCCCCAGAGGAATCAACAGCAAATTCTGAAGGTGAGCTTAGTCTGTATTTATTTAATTACTATGCAGCACGGAAGCCGAGGAAGATACTGCTGACAGCTAAAGGATGGGTAGAATTTAAAATGTAGTGCAATTTAGACTTAGCACCAATAAGATGATGAGCATGTCTGTGCAGTCTATGGCACTGATGACGGTGGGGAAGTTAGGTAGATAAACTTTATTCGACCCAAACTGGGAAATTTAAATGTTACAGCAGTAACATTAAGGCACAACATAGTAAAAGAAACAAACTAAAATGTCTATATTAATAGCAAGTAATAGCAGATAGCAGATCAAACAACAATGAGATGTACACACTATGTAAGCTAGACTGCATTAATAAGACATAGGAATAAACTATAAACGGTGCAGGCTATGGAGATATAAAAGCTATATTACACATAGGTAGCTGACTAAATATTAAATTTAGAGAATATAAAATGTAAAGGTGATGTAATAAATAATAAATAAAACAAATGAATGTACATAGTAGACTGTGAACTGCTGTTCGAGAGTTTTTTTGTTTTTTTTTGTCACACAGAGATGATGTGTTGTATAAAGTTAAGCCTCGAGGTAGAAAAGATTTCCTATAACGGTCGCTACAACAACAACGCTGTCTGATTCTTCAGGAAAGGGAACTCTGTTGTCCATTCAGTGTGTGGTGAAGATGATGGTCACGGTTCTCTCTTCATTTAGTCTGTTTGCATCACTGGCTGAAATGCTGCTCCCCCAGCAGACCACAGAGAAGAACAGAGAACTGGCTACGACATGTTCAAGGACCTCAGCTTCCTCAGGAAGTGGAGTTGACACATCTTTCAAACGGTCATGCTGTTAGTCTTTCGAGTTCAGCCTGCTGTCGATGTAAACACCCAGGTATCTCTACTCCTCAACCCCTTCCACATCCTTACCCAGAGTGCACATGAGCCGCAACGCTGCTCCTTTCTTCATAAAGTCTTTCACCATCTCCCTAATCTTGTCCACATTAAGCAGTGGGTGATTTACTCCTCCTGTCCATCCCTTATACACCCTGAGGTGCTCCTGTACCACTCACCTCCACATCAGACAGAACACGGTCCAACAAGACAAACTGGCCTGCCTGTCAAGTAGTCATTGATCCAGGGCACAGTGGACGCGCAGACATCTATCAGCCGCAGCCTCTCACCCAGTAACTGAGACTGGATGGTGTTGAAAGCACTGGAGAAATAAAAGAATGTTGTTCTTAAAGAACCTCCACCGCCATGCAAGTGTGAGAGAGTAAGCTGCAGATAGATGACAGCATCATCCACGCTCAGATGAGGCTGATAGGCAAATAGCAGATGGTCCAGAGAGGATTTCTCCTGCCACCTCAGGTGTCTCTTCAGCACCTTCATCAAGTGGGATGTGAGGTTGCCAACAAGCAAAATGTATGTGTTCCCCTCATTCACACAAGCTCCTCACATGGTTGGAAGCAGGAGCAGACTGTGTTCATAGCTATGAAAAGTTCAGAGCTGCCAACGTTTTCATGAAAACCAAAATACATGAAAATTTCCTTCTACTCAAAGTGCACCGTTAAATTGATTCAACTCAGTTCAAAAATACTTTATTAAGCTCCGAAGGAAAATCGATTTTTGTCTGCTTATGTTTCATGAACAGTGTGTGGATGTAACAGTTGATCTCCTGGAGCCTTTACTGTAAAACTGTTTGGTTGTCAGAGCTTCTACTTCATTCTTTTTTTCTACTTCCTGTCCTTTGTTATTTTTGTGGATATGTATTATTGATTATAGTTTCAACTGACATTCTGTGGTATGTGAACAAAACAAAGCAATTTCTATAAAAAAACAAAAACAAAGTTTTTGTACCATGACTTTCCTCCTGCACTCCAACTGACGTCGCCCATCTTTGTATTTCTAACTATAAAAGCACGTCTCCTACACTGAAGCTCCTGCTGTAAAGTAAAATGGTACATATTTATATAGAGCCTTTAAGCCCTTTATTGGTTCTACAAAGTGCTTGAAGTTGCGTTTCTCAGTTTCTTATTGATACACACATAGATACTTGATGAAACATTATGACTACTGATTATCATGAGTAAACAGTGTCATCTTGTTACCATGTGGCGTTCTGTTGGGAAAACCTGGCATCCTTGGATTCAGGCAGATGCTTTTGGCAGTTGGCACTGTTCTTTTAAAAAGTTAGAGACTATTCAGCCTCTCCCAGCATGACATTAGTCTGCTAGTAAAGACATCTCCTGGATACATATGAATCAAGGCTGGAATACAGATGTTCGGTCTTTGGACTCTGCTGGAATTACAGTTGAAGTGTCGTGTGGCATCAGGTGGATGGTTGCAATCAGCTGTAACAGTCTCAGACTTTGAGTTGGAATCTGTCTTACTTGAGATGAGGAAGTCTGGGCAACTGTAGCGAGTGGATAACTTGATGAGTCCATGCCTACAACATGCTGTAAACGCTCCTGCAGTCTGAGCCAGCCACTGAAATCTTAACTTTATAGGAGCCTAGATGGTTTACCTTTGAAATGTTAAACCAACCAGTTATACAACTCAAATGCATCTTTTGTTAGCCTGGTTTGTTACATGCAGCCTTTTTACCAAAGTTAGACAACTTCAGTGATGTGATTTGGGATTGTCTTTACGATGACACCATGAAGGTAATATCACTGTGCTTGAAACTAGCCACTCTGACGTCAAATAACAATTAACGAGTCTCTGGTCAAACATTCAGGGTATACGGTATAGACTGTAAAATTTAAAGGTTGGTCTTAAAGGTTTCCAAGTGTGTCACTAGAAATCCCTGTCTGCAGTTTAGCCACCTGCAGAAACGTATATAAGTGCTAGTCTTAATTCCAAGGAAACCACTTCAGTGAGAGGATACACTCTTATACAACACTACTAGATGACACACAGCTATTCTCCTGAAATGAGCTGTTGCACGGCTCCGCTGATTAAATGGCACATTTAGAAGCCATGATTGGCCCCAGATTCTCCAGTTTCTATCACTAAGCCACACTTTTATTTCAAGTTCTATTTTAATATTAAGTTGAAATCACATTAGAGAATTGAGCTTTATGGGAGAGGCTGGTATAGCAGTTTGAGCTTTTCTTGGTAATGAAATGTGAAGTGGGTGGAATCTGGCCTCACCAGGCATGTGTGAGAGTTAATGTAAACCAGCTATGCTGTAGAGGGGAAATGTGAGTTTTGGCAAGCTGAGATATAGACTGCAGTCTCCCTTGTTTTTTTCTCTCATCTGTCAGGTGGGGTTAGACTGATTTAGACTAATATGGAAATTTGAAGGGCAGTTCCAATAGGAATGGTTTGACACTTTGTGTCAATTTCATTGTCAAATTATAGACTTTATTGTTGTCACTGCCACAGTTCATATGGCTGGATTAGACAGTATTAATGCTAATTCAGACATGGTGTGACTGAATGTTTTATCTTGAAAATTTGTCCCAAATACAAATGGAAACAGGTGAGAGAGAAAACATACTTTCATCACTCATCATTTTCCCATCTATTTTCTGTTGCTGGTGCAACATACTTGTTTGTTTAGTTTTGATGTTGGTGTAAAAAAAGAAGACTGTCTGGAGGATACCCTGGCAGAACCCTGGACCCTTCCAGAATGATAGTTAGTTAATTGTGACTAACTTAGACAATAATCAACAAGCTCCATTTACCCAAACCTCCACTGCTAGCTCAGTGGGGTCTAGCAAGTAGTCATTTCTAAAGATGGCTGGGTAGATTTGATCTGAATTGGGTCAGAAATGTGACACTGTCTTTGAGTGCTGCCTCAGTGTGTCCTGATTATGTTCACACTTGTATTTAGCTCTGTCCCTTTGTGATCAGAACACCAAGGGTGCATATTAGCCCCGGTCTAAATGCCGCCTTTGATTCCTTTTATTTTAATCCACAGGTGGAGACCACCCCAAGTAAAAGCACAGCCAGATTGACATGTATAGAAAAAAAAACAAAAACACACTGGGAAGCATACCTGCATGCACACACATGTTAAAAGACCTGGAGATACAGTAGCTGCACACACCTGTAGACAGAACTATGCACATGAACACAGTTAATGCTACACTCGTGACTTTGCACCGATGCATCTTTACATGGGAGAAAGGATTATCACACAGAGGCGTTCCTGGAAAGAGATGACAAGGCAGGTTTGTGAGTGTCAGAGAGGTTCTCTACTACTGTTACACACACATAAGTCTGAATGCCGACAGCTGGCTCACTGTGAAGACCACACACACCCACTCATGCTGTACACATATGCCACTGAGTCACAATCAAGACCACTGATCCCTATCACACATGCACGTTTTCACCATTGGTGCAGCCATGTGGGAGGCAGCAATGGTGGCAGTGTGTGGGGTCAATGAGGACACCGTAACGCTCTAGTAAAAAGGAATTTGAGTGAAAGACAGGAAGAAGAAACATTTATACAAATTCACCAATTTTGTTATACCCTCATACACTTTATATGGCCTTTATATTCCTCTTATGCTTCATGTAGTAAGGACTTGTTCAGACAGTCTGTAGTAATAATTGGGTCGTTTCCACTGTGGGAAAGAGAAACCAGCCCATACACAAGACAACCCATCCATTTTCCCTCCTTCTGTATTTGTTCCTGTCCTCTGTTGCTCCCAGTGTCTGCTTCCTCTCTCCCTCCTTTCTCTGGGATCCTGGGGAAAGTCCCAGTCACTCTCTTCTTCTCCCTCTCTTTCTGTCCTTGCATTCCTTTACTAAGTGGAAGGCAAAGACCCTTTCACCCTACAGGAACTCAAGAGTTTGTGTGTGTCAAACTGTGCAAGAATGTGAGAAAAACTAAATTTCTAACGTCACCCTGAATATTGAAAGTGGACTGGAAGAGTTGTATCACTAAACATAACAATGGACGGTAAAAATCAGGAAGCTGCAAGCATGTGAGGGTTTTGCACTGCGTAAAAACCTTTATGTGTGCATGTGCTTGTCTTCAATTGCTTTTACAGCTGCAAGCTACTTACAGGCCCAAAGTAATCAGTACACTCCAGCTGCACATTTTTCTCACTCAGTGAACTAAAACCTTTTTGCCTTGTTAATCTCATGACTGATGTCTCAAAGCAGAGTTAGACTCACACCGGACACTTGGAGAACATACACATTAAAATTACATACATGAATAAGATTTTTACATGCATGCATGCGACAGTCTATTTGTGGAACGCTTTGTGTGGCTTATTAAGAAAATTCCAAATGGGCTACTTCATTTAGAGACATCATTAATTGGTTTTCTACAGACACACATGAAAGCGGAGCTTAGTGGAGACGGTTCATGCAGTTATATTACCGTTATGCCGCGTGGTGGCATGAGAAATGTTGGGTAATCAGTCATCAATAACTGGGGCAGTCTTAAGCAACTGCATAGGAGAAATGGTAGTTTTCAAAGTAGGTAAAAGTGGTTAAATTAGCATTATAGGTAAAAATAGACATTTTAGCAATCTGTTTTGGTAAAGGTGAAACAGTTAAGATTGTAGTGGTGATATAACTAGAAACAGAACAGACTGCTTGAAGGTGAGGAAGTTAAAGTGCAGTTTTACCTGCAGTCATCTGTTGGTGCCAAACAGCAACCATCTCACTCCCGGATTGAAGCTCATCCCAGAAGTACATTGTTACAGTTCCTCCAGTGACCACTAGGTGCTGGCTCCAAAACAGAGCAGATTCCCACTGATTCTCATATAAGCAGTACCAACTTTGTTGCAACATTAAATGTAGTTACAGCCAGGCACAATAACTGGTTTTGGTATCCATGGCAGCTGTACAGAGGGGACTTTTTTTATATACCGCATCAAATAGATATATATTAAACAATAAAGCCGACCAATCAGATGCCTGGGCATCATTTCACATACTTGACTGAGAGCTAGCCACTGGCTCTGCTGTTGACTTTGACAGCTTTGCCTCTTTGCAACATGGCACCATGCGGTTGGAGGAAAAATGAGTCACATTATTATGCAGTCAATGATTGGGGCAGCAACAACAGAGCCACTAACTAAAACTAAATGCCCTTGCACTAATTTAAAGAGCCCCTTTTTTTTTAGCCTCATCCAGCATCTACAAGACACTTTTCAATATGTTTTTCTTTTAACCCATTCTCACAATCACACACACTTCAATCCCTCAATCCCTCTATTATGTCTGCACTCTACGTGCAGCAGCACATTTTTCTGCAAACACCCATAAAAGGGAAGGTTGTAGCCAGGTGCAGGTAATCACTTGATGAACTGATCATTAGCACATGTGCAGACCTGAATAAAAACTGATCTTCTGGCAGTTTGCTGATCTGGAACATTCAGGTGTGTTTTAAAACAACGCCAAGAGGGAAAGACAAAAGCATTAGTTGAAGACACGTCTCAAACTCAAGGCCCAATTTTTTTCTGGCCTGCAAGAGCTTGCAAAGACAAAAAAGTTCAGTATGACTGCCTGTTTGATTCAGTACTGACATCAAAAAGTGGAGGGTTTTTTTTGTTTTAAATTTTATGACCGAGTCCAGGAATCGGGAAATCTGACAACACAGCTGGTTGAGAAAGTAAAGAATAATTGACAATTTAACGGTAACCATGGTGATGATATGGCTAATGGCCCAAGATGAAATCGAGTTTGACACCAATGGTCTAAGAGAAGCAAAGAAAGCATTACAAATACATTTTCAAACTATTTGGAGTTCAACACTTTGCAGTGAGAAAGGTTGTTCAAAAGTGAAAAGCTTTGAAGACAATTCCCAGTCAGGAGTGGCCAGTGCAATGATCAGAGATATACTGAAAACTGTACTGTAGCTAGCAGCGAATTCCTACTTATTGCCTGTCCAAGTGTGACATTTACAAGTGATGGCGCATGTTCGGATGCGTCATCTATGGCACACGAGGCATTGGAGGACAAACATTTCAATCAACAGCTCAAGCAGTTTAGTATCACAAAAGAGATTTACAAAACATTTAGACATGATCAGCTAAAGAATCAGAACTGTGTCAGAACCAATTCTTGGTACCCAACTCTAGGCGTCTTTAAGGGTGCTTTCACACCTACACCATTTGGTCCACTTAAAGCGGACTGGAGTCTGGAACATCTGCAAGTATGGTTTGTTTGGGCTGGTGTGAAAGCGGACCAGTTTAATTTGGTCCGGACTAAAGAACCGTACCAAGACCACCTCCAGAAGGTGGTTCGGTTTCCTGTGGATTCCAGTTCAGTTCTGGTGAGAACGCTGCACGGCCTCGATTCGGCCCTGCTGTGGTACGTACGTAGCTTTTTGGTCAACCGAAGCTTCTGTAGCAAGCTGCTTGGTGTGTTTTTAGAAGCACAAAACTTCTCCGCACGAGTTTGTTTTGGAGCAGACGCTGGTGATGGTGATTTGCAACATGTTTTCTCACAGTGTTCTCATGCTGAATGCGAGATTCATAATAGAACAACAGCAGTTTTTGTGCTTAGTGCACAAAGCAATGATCATAATATACATCTGTAAATACTAGCAGGAGAGAACAGTTCATTGTTAAGAAATAAATAAATGGCATGTTTTCTTCCGGCATTTTTCCCTCTTACATGTTGCGCTAATCAGCTTTTATCTGCGTCACCCAAAACACGCGCCGCCACATGAGTGGGGAGATATATAACATCCACAGTTGTTGGTTCGTTTGCAAAAACTGAACTAGTTGAGAACTGCAACAATGTAACAAGTTTTGAGCCCAATCGAATCACTTTACCAGACCAACAGGTGTGAAAGCACTCTAAGGTATTTCCTTCTCTGTCATGGCCTGCCGGCTGACCTCCTGATCCTTTTCTTCTGGTCTGGGCGGAGCCTTGGATCTCCACCTCCTGCAC
>JBAMYA010044491.1:0-12441 GCA_037176975.1 Arrhamphus sclerolepis
AATAGATCTACAGTAATTTACTGGCATCCAGCTGCCAGTAAGTTACTGTAAATTTTACAGCAAAACCTTTACAGTGAGTGTAATTTCAAAAAAGATGGAACTCATGAAAAATATCCCTCAGAGACACTTTGGGAAGGATTTACATATTCTTTCTTATAAAAAAAATGCAGTTAGCAATTTAAGGTGAAGTTGTTTTTAATTATAAAATGAGCTGAAGAGTTTAAAACTTTAAAACTGCGACTGTTCTGGGGACATTTTGGGGGAGAGCTAATCGCTTTTTACACCTTTTTAAATTTTTTTTTTTTTTTTTATGGAACTACAGAAGAAAGCAGAGGCGGTGCCGCATTATAATTTCACAGATTAAAATGAAAATTTCTTTTTCATTTTTCAAACACAACTGCAAACTATTTAATTCCAAATAGTTGATGAAATTTATTGATCGCCAGCCCTATAGGTCAGACCAATCAGCGATAAATCACAGGTTCTGATATTTCTGGATGAAATCACGAAATGTCATCAAATAACGTGCTGATATTTGAAACAAAACATGAAAAAAAAAATCATCCTCCATCCCCTTCTCTCCAGTACTCCCTGAGAAAACATGTCCCATCATGAACTTTCAGTGTTCTCAGTGAGATAAGTCCTAGTTGGTGATGAGGAGATATTCACTGCAAACCACAAATAAAGAGTTAATGTGTTAGAATTACTTACCCCCCCTTTAAAGAACAGTGCAGAAAGAATGTCATTAAATAACAGTTAAAGACTTTTAAATGGGGAGGATGTGTTTTAGGACTGAAATGCAAACTGACTGAAATGTGAAAAATATATGATGTCTCTTAAGTTATTTAGTTTTTTTGGTTCTATGTCCACTGAAATAAGTCAGAGTACACTATTTTCTTTTTATATACTTTGATTTAGAATTATACTCAGCATGGTGCAGTCACAGATCTAGTTCTGCTTACGTTGTAAAAGCGCTTTGAGTGGTCCCTGGACTAGAAAGGGACGCTGTCGTTGGTTTGGTTATGGTTAATTTGGTTATGTGGAGTCTATTAAATAAAGAAATAACAGTACTGTTAAATATTAATATCTTTGGTTTTACCAAACAACATCATCTCTTCTTTTTTTCATGGCATCTAAGACAAATGAACAACAGAAAACTGACAGAAGAAAAATTAGAGGTTTTAAGCTGTATCTGAATCTAATCTGTGATTAAATTTCACTGTTTTTCAACAGTTCATTTTCACCCTTATCTTGTTTATCAAAATACAGCATGCCTATTAGATTAATGTGATTTTTTTTTTTTTTAAATGGGGAAATAACCTGCTGTTAAAAGTAAAAAAAAAATGTTATGTTTTTGGTGCATTTTGGCATTGAGGTTGTATTCAGGTAAAGTAAAATATTGTGTTATTCTTAAGATGCATTGGAACTAAATTCATGCACATAAGACCCTAGTCCGATCAATACTGTTCAATTGGTTAAACATAAATAATAGTTTTCAGCTGCTTTCATCCAGTGCTATGTCTCCTACATTAACTGTGCGAGGACTCGTGCACGGCAGCTCTCTCCATCACTTTCCCAGAAATGTCTGTACGAAGCATGAGGAGCATCAGTGGAGAAGTGGACGATATCTGAACAACTTAAAGCCACGAGTTTAAGAGATTGATATGTCTGAAAAAGGCTAACAAAACAGCCCTCCTTGGAAGAATGTCTTGTTGATGCATCTGTGTCTGTTTTCTCAGCTGCAATCATTTTGTTTCCTTAACTTTAATATGATGCAGCCTTTAACCTTTCACGTTCCCAAACTCTGACCTTAGGTCGCCATTCCCAACCTCGTTCTATCGTGAACAGCCAGCTGTGCGGCCCAGGCCGTATCAGCTGAGGTTGTTCCAGACCTATCCAGAGCAGATGTGCTTGGGTCTGAGAGGATTAGAACTATTTCTTGGTGCATATTATTTTAATTTTCATTCAGATATAAAGGTCACTTTATCCCAGAACTAAATCTGATCAAATGAAAAAAAAAACAAGAAAACCTAAAAGTCTGAGTTCATGAGGTATTTGGTTTCCTGAGCTTTGCCTTTAAGGTACCCATCGCCTCCAAAGCTGCCAGTAGTGGGTAAATATATGTGAGCAACAGTAAGCATGTCATTCGTCTTGCACGGTCATATTGATTTGACTGGAAATGATCCTAACATGCTTGTTACTTCTTCTTATTTGTGACTTTTAATTAAAATCAAACCCATATATCCAGCTGACTGACATGGGGGAGAAATGAATACATGAATAAATGAAAGTCTTTGACTTACCAGCCCCACATTTGCTATTTCTTGCTTTACTGCCAGTTCTTTATGCAGTGCACGGAGTGCCATACAACTCTGAGATAGAAGCAGAAAAACACAGAAAGAGGAGGCAAACAGAAAGGCCATTATTTTGGGGCTGAATGTTTGTGCGATTGAGCTGATAAAGCGTCAGAGGAATAAGAGTCTATTAGACTGGCCTGGTTGGCTATGGATTTAACATTTACACGCACTCGGGTGTGTGTGTGTGTGTGTATGTGCATTTATAGATGTGAGAGTGCGTGACAAAGAGAGTAAAAAATTTCAGGCTGTGAAGGGGGACCAAAGAGATATATGTTGTGTATATAGTTTTGTTTTTCCATTTTTCTGGGCTGTTTTTTTCCCATTAATATCTTTGTGTGTGTGTGTGTGTGACATATTCTGTATGTAATTTTGTATTTCCATTATATTTTTTGTATTTCCATTATTCTGTTCCAAGGCAAACCCACAGAGAGCCTAATGCAGAGCAAATGTTCACATCTGACATGAGATGAAATATGTGAAAAATGGTGAGTTATGGTAAAAATGGTGTGTGCGTGCACGCACGCGTGCATGGACGGAGGCCACAGAACCTTTCAGTCCTGCAATAATGGACTAGTGACGCCTGGGAATTTGGGAAAGGACTTGTATTGGCCAAATTATTTGACAGTGTCGGTTCCTGTTCGGCCTGGTAAAAAGGTAGCTGGGTAGTATTTCTTAAAAATAGCATCATCATGGGTTCGCTCATTCAAACCAAAAACAAACTACTAAAACTGATAGAACCTCAGTCTGATGGAGCCGAAAGAAATGATGAATCTACTTTGCTAAATGCGTCGCTGGCTGCCAGCATCATTATAGGGGGTTGACATTTCCTTTTTCCTTGTATGTTTGTATTATTGTTTTATCCCTAATGGATACATATCTCTTTTATATGAAATCGGCTGAGCTAGTCGTAGAAGCATTTACTGACCTTATTAAACCAAAACAATCATCTTCATGTCTCAAAGCATTTGTTAAAGTTGAAGAGAAAAACACAAAGGTTGAAACTCTTCTCAGCTGTGTCTCAGTTCATTTACTTTGTGGTATTCGGTGCACTACATTTACTTTCTGTCGTGTTGAAATTATAGTACCCCTGGAAGGTAGACAACTTTATTTTTGTTTGCTTTTTTAAAAAAAGGAATTCCTTTTTTCATTTGTAAATACTCAGACAGTGAAAACTGCCAAGGTCATGGACCTTAACCCCTCCAGTATGTGCTGTAATTAAACATCTCTAGAATAGCTAAAACGTTATGTCCTTGTTGTTTAAATGAGACTAAACCTTTCCTGTTTTGGGTCATTTAGGATTAACAAAATATTGTCTAAATTACAGGATAATGAGAGAGAGATTTCTTTAGAGATTTCCTTTTATTACCTCGCAGGGATCATTCACGCTGGGGGTCTTGCCTGTTCTGTCTGGGGGGCTGTTGCCATGGTGATCACCCTTGTCTGGGTGGCTGAGGGTCCTGCACTGCAGTCCAACTGTTGTGTAGACTCTGGCCTGCCCTGACCTGGGTGGTTGCTGTGGTGACGGCCTCTGTGGACATGGGTGGGCTGGCTCCTGGTGTGAACAGATCCCCCAGATATCGTTTCCGTATTTGTTTTTTCGTTAATCTGTAGTATTTTTATACCTACGCTCCATTTAAGCGACAGAAAAGAGGGAGTTTATGTTTCTGCAGAATTGGGGATGCGTGTGTGTCTGTGTGAGTGTTCTAATTGTTATACAATATACTTTATTTTTTTATTTTATGTACATACATTTTTTTATATAAAGCACTTTGTGTTGCCTTGGGGCATGAAAATTTGATTTGATTTGATTATTTCTTTCTTCAAAGTCACACGTTTACATACACAAAGGTTACTGTTCCTTTAAACTATACGGGAAAGCCCTGATGATGATGATGTCATGAGTTTGGAAGCTTCTATGAGGTTAATTGACAACATTTTGCACACCTGTGGATGTATTTTACATCATGGGAAAATCAAAATCATCATGTTGTCAGGGTGTTTTGCTGCAGGAGAGTTTGGTGGAATTCATAAAATAAATGGCACCATGGAGAAAGAACATTATTTAGAAATATTGAAGCAACATCTGAAGACATCAGCCAGGAAGTTAAAGCTTGGGCACAAATGTTTTTTTCCAAATAAACAATGGCCCTAAGCATACCAACAAATTAGTTACAAAGTGCCCTAAAGACAACAAAGTCAATGTTTTAGTGTGGTCGTCACAAAGTCCTGATCTCAGTCCTGTAGAAAATATGTGGTCAGAGATGAACAGGCATATGAGCAAGGTACAAACATAGTGCATGTAAACTCGAGGAAGGAAGTAAAAAACACAAAAACTCATTGATCTCATTGATTTTCTTTCTTTCCTTGATTTCTGGAGACATTTAAAACAATTCTGTTTGATGCCAGAACATTTCCAAACTGATGCTGCATCACTTTTTAAAGACAGAATTTCCTTTTTTTTTTTTTGCTTTTTTCTTCATTAAATTTCCTTTGTACTGGTATAACATGCACATAGTCAGCTGCAACATTTATGTGAAAAACTAAAAAAAAAGGTCTGTACCCTGAAGTGTGTTTAGTCATAGTTAATTACATGTAGACAAAATGCTATTATGAACTATTTACAATTTCTTTGTATAGAAGCAGATAATAACATTTTGCAATCTGAAGTGTTTTTTGGTATATGTGTAAATTGTGGTGATGATGTTAATATAAGACATACCTGTGCATGCCTGTAAATGGTTGATTAAAAACAGAACACCATCAAGAATTTATATTGAATCTTCAAATCCATTTTTGATGAACAGTCAGGAGCACAATAGCAAATCTATTGTTGCACATTTTATTAGCAGAAATGGGCGAATTTTGTAAGCAGCTTTGTAACTGTTAATTATTTATTGGATATTTAAGGAACAGTGAGTGTGTGAAATAGTGGCGGTATGTGTGAAAGAGCACAGCACGGTAGCTACCTGATCTTTTACCGTCCTCCATATTAAAGGGATTATTTTTCCCTGTTGGGATCAGCAAAGTAACCAACTATTTGTGAGTGTGTCCCAAAATCCAATTCTGTAAAGCAATAGGAAGCAATTTTTGGAAGAAAGCTTCCCAAGCCCAGAGGAAACTTTTCTTTTTTCTTCTTTTTTTTTTTTTACAACATAAAGACTAGAGTATACAGTTTTCTGATTTCTTTGAGACTCATAGTCAGTGTTTGTTCTGCTGACCTTAATCGGCCCCACAAAAAAAGAAATAGATAAAATAAAAGCCTATCTAAGCATTCAGGCAAGCCCAAGGCTTGTTCTGACTGTGGGTGGATGGTAGGTGGTCTGTCAGCACATTTATTCCTAGAGGAGCCTACTTCTGTCTTCTTGCAGCTCAACTGGTTCATTGTCCTTTGCTTGGGCCATACTAACAAAAGACTTCTGTGAGTTTGAGTTGAAAGGGGCTTGATCTCCTTTGATTTGAAATATTCTTTTTTTTTTTCCACTTTCCTGTTTGCTGTTTTATTTTACTCTGTCTGACGTAATCTTCATGTCCATGTTTGATTCAGATTTTTACTTGGTCGTGCTAAATTTTCCTTAAAAGTAGGGTTAGTGATTCAAATAGATATGTATCTCAGAAAATCTTTTGTCAGAATCAGTGAATATCTCCTGTCCAGCCATCCACTGGCTGCCCAATTTGTGAGTATACTTTAGAAAACAAAAACAAAAAATCATGTTCCCATATATAGCCATGGTTCTGTAAACTTGCGGCTGAGTGGGGGAAACTAGCCCCTGAAACCATAACAACCATTGCTCCAGCCAGTTGCTGAACGGGGATTAGGTGGGAATAGGGGGAAGAGGGCTTGCAAGAGTTTCCAATGGGGATGGTTTCTCGTGAAACACTGGAGTGAGGGGAAGGAGGGGCCCGGGGCCTCGTACAAAAACTTGTGTAGATTTCATTCTTATGTCCAATTCGCACTGGACTAGTATTATCTGAGGACATGCAGTAATTTGTAAATTACTCTCGGACGTCTATGTTTTTAAGAGCGCATTTGGACAGGATAAGCAAAGTCTGTGTTCTACTGCAATTTACAGACATTAATTCCCAAATATGTCATCAGAGCACGCGTAGTGTAACATCTGGCATTCCAGTCATACGAGCAATGGTGGGGAAAAATGTTTGTTTGTATTCAGTTGTGGATAAATATTGAATTTGAAGTGTGTGAACAGTGATCGTACAGCTACTCTTTGATTTGCAAGGAAACGATAAAATGGTAACTTAGACAAGACATTAGCATCCGTGGTAACAGTAAACAAAACAGTAACCGGTACTTTTGTCGCAGTAAACAATATTTCTGCAGCCATGCTAGTCATTAATCTCGTCATAGCTCTTCTGGGCTCTGAACTTGTTTCTTTTTATTCGTCTCCAACTTAATGCTGACAGATTTCTTGAATTTTGTCCAAAAATATCATAGATTATGTTATCCATCGTTGCCGCCGTAAATTCACTGGGAAAACGGTAGAAAAGGTGGCTAGAGGAAACATGAGAAAGAAAATTCCCTCTCACAAATCACTGAATTACTGAGATGTGCGTTTGCACTGGATTAAAGTTATCCCATGACCTCTGTGTTGACTGAAATAGGGTAGGTAATTTGGGCTGGAATTTTTACTTTACAAATCACAGACATAGCGCATATACACTGGATTAACATGACAGACGTCATCCACAGTTATTACAGATTACCACAGGTCCTCAAATAATACTAGTCTAGTATGAATAGGGCATTAATCTTTGCGAGACAAAGGCTGCCTGGGCAAAATAAATTTCAGATGTACTAAACCGCGCTTACGCGTGAATCTACGTACATTCTCTTAGTACATGATAGTCAGCATTGAACTGACCGCGCGTGCAGGTGCACAACACTCCTCCCTCAAGTAGACCAATTTAAATATTTAGATAATGAGTATAAACAGACATGCTCATCCAAACAAAGAAAAAGGCAAAAACATGGGGAAGAAATGAAATTTCACATTTTCCTTTCGCGAATTATGCCAGATGATAATGTGTGGTATAATCTGCCAGCAATGACATCATTGTATGTGAACTTGCAGGCAGTCTGTGGTTGGTTGGTGGGCTCAACATCCACGTCTTCAGTGGAAAACCTCTGCCACTTGATGCACAATTGAATAGTTCTACAACTATGGAACTTTTAAAGTTGGATTCCACAGTGATTTTAATTTAAAATGTCCCACTCACCAGGAACTCCCCATCCTGAACTCACTGGGCGTCATCCCCACGCTGTTTTTAGGAATTATGAGTCATGGTTGATTCAGGACACCTTACCAACATTATTCAGCAGAATTTATGCATCACATGGTACTAACACGCTTATGGAATTAAAATTCTTCCTATAAACAAACTCTAATTCATGTTCAGATGGTGTGTTATGTAAATGGGAGTGCACACGATCAGTCAGGAAACCATGTCCAAGACTTAATGGAGGCTAGCCTCTTGGAGATCTAAAACCACTGACTGTTATCACGGACCAAAAGCAATCATTGTGGTTCCTAAAAACCTGTTCCCTTTTGACTCTGCCAAAGCTGTCACCATCCCATTTTCCTAGGCTGTGGGTTAATCATTTAGTCATGGTTTTGTATGTTCTGCTCAACTGACTTGAGTTGAGAAATTGTTGCCATGAGGCTCATGCGTCTAAGTCAAGTAATTATTTAATGATTGAAAAATGAGCAATGCCTTCTACAGGCTATTCCATGCATTTGGCACGGGATCAAAATCCAAAATCTTCTAACAAAATCCCTGAATCTGTATCAAATAAATCAAATTTTGTTGTCCAAATAAGAGCGCAATCATCTTTCTCTGTTCTTTGTTAATTCTAAAACCATTTTGAATCGTCTTTCTCAGTTGTGCTGCTTTTGTTCTTGCTTTCAGTTCTTAAAAAAAAAAGTCAACGATTGAATTCTAGAATTGGATTTCTTGGTTAAAAATTCAGAGCCTTCCTTCTCTGATTCAGGACTTTGGTTCTCACATTTTAGATTTTAATTCACCAAATATCTGGCGCTGAATTAAATTTCTGGTGTGGTGGGATAGAGATACTTGATGAAATTATTCCTAATGTTTGGAACTTCACTGCACTTCCTCCAAGTGCTGCCAACGGACAAAAACCTCAGAAAGTTGCGCACGCCAGCCTTGAACAGTGCGTGAAAGACCACTATGTTAACTATTTTATTGATGTCTTCTCTTCTGTGTTGTAGTTGTGAGGTTCATGTCCCATTTTAAAACTAACAATTACGGCCTAATGAATGTGTTCATGTGTTATCTCACTGGAGAAAACTGGTTCTTGGGTCTCGGTCACAGTTAGTCTCAGCATTTGCTGTTGTTGAGTAATATTGCACACTCTTCCACGCACACACTCTGAACACTTCTTTCCCATGTGCCTGCCATCCCTGTTTTCCTATAATATAGTGTGTCTAATGCAGAAAAATTCCATCTGCCGTAGACCAGTCGTGCCTATGGTGTGTGTCATAGTATCAGCAGCTGTTCAATGACTCAAAGCAATTGAAGAACTTTGTAGCTGTCTTTGTTGCTCTGTTTGGTCTTATTTTACTTTAGTAACCTATGAATTTTTCTAATGCAGCCCACATTAAAATTATGTTTTGTTCAAATTAAGATCACAAACCTGTGCTCTGTGTCCCTGATTTAAACACGAAGCATTTTCCTTCCCAGTTTTTTTATTTTTATTTTTTATTTTTTCTTATCATGACCCTCGTCCATAGATCCTTGCTGATGTGTGTGTTTCTGTGCGAGTCTGTATCTGTATTTGCTGAGTAGGCTAGTCCAGAGGCCAGCGTCCAGCACCAGCACACAGCTCTGGTGATGCGTGGAGAAATCAGAGCTCTAATGATGAGCAGAATCAGTCTTTAACATGGTAATGTGTCATTTAGGGCCTATCTGTTTCACTAATGACACATTTCCTTTTGAAACCTATTAGCAGTAATGGTAAATAGCAGCTCCCATTTCAACTCACATCTGATCTGTTCATTTTTCTTTTCTCTTCACCAACTTTGTCTTTTGGTTTTGTCCACATGTGTTGCCGTCCTTCCTTCCTCTTTCTTTCTCCCCTCTTCAGCCCGTGGGGGCTCATTCATAACATGTACCCATTACCCACCAAGCTATTAGGTTTGCTAACAGTGAGATCCATTGGGTGAAAATCAATGTCTACCCAGGGAGCAGTTTGTCTGTAGTGCCACTGTAATGAATGCTATATACTGCAATACACACAGCGCAGTCACTCTCCTCCGTACACATATTACTGCACACACACAGGTCCAGACTGAGCATGTATAACAGTGCTGTCAGCCGTGCATCTAAATCCGAGTAAAAACAAATCTGGTGTAACATAAATGAGCATGTAGTCAATGCTATGTTTACTCATCTGTGTTTTTGAGTCCTTTCAAACTACTTTTTCTAATAGAGAGTCCATAAAGTATCTCTTCTGTTTTCAGACATTCCTCTGTTTTGCAATACTTGGATTGCAACACTGAAGCAGGACAGTGTGTGTGAACAGGCTGGTGTGCTTATCGTTGGCAAAACATAAATAAATAAATAAATAAATAAGCCCTGAAATTCCCAAACTCATTAAGCTTAAGAGACTTTCATAAAGCACTGTACCTACACAATGTATTAAGGTCTCACACACTCTAATGGATTCTGTATTGCCAAATGCATATTTCAGCTAACATTTCCCATGCCGGGCAGTTACCGGTAGCCTGGGGTCAGCTATTAGCAGATCTGAAGTCATCAGCGCTGGTCAAAAATGATGAGTCAGCAACCTGTGGTTCAGTTCTAGCAAAATCCACAGCCATTATTTTATACCTTGTTACTACCCTTTAACTCTGAAGCAGCTCATCAAAATTGCTGTATGTTGATGCTGAGTATTCTATAGGCATGAAAAAAAAAGTCACCTGTCAGAAATATTTTGAAGAAAACCAAAACAAATAAAGTAAACCTCTTTACAGTTTCTGGGATTAGTCTCTGCTTTTATAAAGAAAGTTGGCAGTGACGGTGTGTTTACACACTTTTTACATTAAATGATTTCATTTAAATCTTTTGAATGGCTAACACTATTTTTGTACATATACATATATATATTTTTTTTTTTCAAAAGCAGCATAATTCAAGTTAACGTTTGGAAATGGTCATGAATATCTTGTCCACAAGTGTAAAATGCTCCATTTTTTTTTTTTTTCTGTTAACACATGTATAGTGTGTGTTATAGATGTTTCTCTGCTTCAGCACACATGATTCAAATGAACGGGTCGTTAACAGGTCTCTGCAGACATGGATGACATGTTGATGGTGATCTATTTATTTGAGTCAGGTGTGCTGTGGCAGGAAAACATCTAAGATATGTAGAACTGGATTTGGACACCCCTGATATAGAGTCTAGGTCTCTACATCTGTGCTTTTGTTGGCTGGCGTTGATCTTATCAGTGATATCTTTCAGATTGTTGCCTGTATCCCAGTCTGTAAAACTATAACCAATAATCTTGTGATCTTAGCAACACGGCAGTTAAACTGCTGCTAACAGACTAATCACTGTAGCTTGGCGTCCACCAGTCTCTAACTGATTGAGATAGCTGGACTCTCCTTACTATGGTGGAAAAGTTGTCCCCCAGAAGCGTGATTAATTGACTGTTTGTGTGTGGTGAATATCCTACATGATTTCTGGCTGTTCCTTTTGCACGTAGTTTGTTGATTGGTCCCCGAGGACCCGCGTTCTACACTCCAGTTTTACACCGTTTCCTGTCTGCTCCAGTGCTATTCATCAGTCAGCTAAATCGACAATAGAGGAGGAGAGAACAAACACCACGAGATGAGAGAAGAAGTCATGAAGACGATGAGTGCAGAGCAGGAAATGTAGAAGAATAAAAGTTGCGCACAGAGAGAGATGAATAATATTAACGTTTTACAAAGCGTTCAGTTTGATCTCTGTGGTAACCATTCCTTCCTGGAAGCTCATGCTCATCCATCTGGATTTCCAATTACCCACAATCCCTTGTGACCCCACCGGCCGCTTCTAGAAAATGATGTTATTTCCTGACCAGACAAATAGAAAACACTCTGAAGGCAGGCAGACCCACAGGTTCACACAAAATACATCTACATAAACAAGTGTAGAAGGTACATGCACACAAGCATAACAAGACCTGCAGTCATCAGACACTGCACTCCTTCATCTCTCCTGTTCCTTTTCTCTGTGGATAGAAACACATTTCTTTGTCCACTGGTTGCAAAAATTGTCTTGATTTCTGGTTGAAATTGTATTAAGTTGAAATATGTTTTTTTTGATTTTTATGAACCATTAAACCATTTCGTAAACAAGTTTGTGTCTGTATCATGCTGTATGGTTTAGAGAACAGAAGCAGCAGAGGTTACAACATTGAGGTTGTCTTTGACGGTGACGAGGACTGATCGGATCAGGAATGAGCACATCACAGGTCAGAGAAGGTCAGAGAGGCCAAACTGAGATGGCCTGGACATGCACAGAGGAGGGAATGTATCTGTAGAAGGATGGTGATGTTGGAGGCCTAGAGGAAGACCAAAGAGAAATTTACGGATGTAGAGAAAGACGACATGCAGGTAGTTGGTTTAAGATTAAAGGATGCAGACGATTGGCTTAGATGGAGACAGATGATTGGCTGTGGCAACCCACGAAAGATCATCGCTGGAACGCAAGATTTCAGTTTGTTGTAACAGACCTCAAATTAATACACTGAATGTTTCTATTCCTAATTTGATCACGCATTTCTATGATTAATTTTTCTTAGATAATGAAAGTTACACAAAGATGAGTCAGACATGCATATGTTTGTCACTGAATGGTATTTTAAAACATCCCTTTGGCTTTAATCACTAGCTAATCATTACAGTTAATTGAATACAAGCTTTGAACACCAGTATTCGGGGGAGCTTTGCAATTCTTGTTTGCAAGGACTTAAGGGCTCTTTAGAATCTCTTAAAGCTTTAGCCCTGTGAAAGGAAACCATTTGTAGATTTCCAGTAGACTGACATTTTCACCCCTTTTTTTTCA
>JBAMYA010044492.1:0-12440 GCA_037176975.1 Arrhamphus sclerolepis
CATTCTTTTTAATCTGTTAACATAATCTCAGAGATTAAAATGTCAGAAAATAGCAGAACTTTGTTTGGAAAAATGAAATGTGTTTTTCATTAAAAACTGATAGATTAAAAAATAATGGCTCTTGTCTGTAAAGATGAAATCTAGTAAAGCAGAGATGGATGGACGGATGGACGGATGGACAGACGGACGGATAGATGGATAGTTGATGTCACAGTTGAGCTTTTTTGCAGTTCTTTAAAATATTATAAACTTTCTGAGGACACATTGTTTGTTTGCTCATCATCAATATTCACTGATGAGGCCAAATGTTCTCAGCTTCTATCAAACCAGTCAACACTGGTTGATGCCATAAAGCTACGCAAATACACACAGCTGGAGCTGGAGCCATGCTTCATAGTTTAATCAAAAAGAGTTAGAATACTGCACCGCTACCTCTAAAACGGAGGGAATTTGCTTGTTTGGTCAATCTGATCGTTCCACAACAGAAACAAGTCTTTTTATTGCTGTGATGAAAAAGAAAATCCAATTACACCAGCAAGACACTGTGATGATGCATTCTGTTGCTTTTTGGAGTAATAACCAGACAACCAATTGTAAAAGAGTACGGACTATGGATTCTGAGTTTTATTGCTGCAAATAAAATAAGCAATGTTATATGGTGTCTGGTTCTGGGATGCAAGATTGAGATCAACGTCTGTATGAAACATATATCATTACCCGGCAAATTATGCCTTAGAGCTTTTCTAAAGCTGTTTTTTTTTTTGTTGTTTTTTTCAAAAAAATTCCATTAATTTTGAATTTCCTATGTGAAGGTATTCCAATTAAATGTATGTATATTTCATGAGGGCAATGTTGCAGACATGAAACATTGCGTTCTCATTCAATTTTTCTACGAGGCTTAAAATGTCAAACAGATAAATCACAAGAAGCAACTATTCAAAGAACAAAAGAAGTTCTTTAAATATCAGGTCATGACGCCTCGTCATAACATGAAAACTTGTCAAAACCCAGAAAAAGTGGATTAAAGTGTTTCATTTGGGTCCAGGTCTGGAATTTGTGCCATTTTAGTGCTTTGTGTGAAAAAGTAAAGAATCATTCTGTTGTTGCTTGTGTGTTTTAGAATCATCATCCTGTTGCAAAGAAACAGTTTAATCAAAGCTTCAGACAAATATGTGTCTAGTTATGGCTCTAGAGTGTGCTGGTTTTCAGAGAACTTCATGGTACGTCCTGGCAGCCTCCTCCAAAAAGCTCATAACTCAGTCTTCTTCTCATTAAACTAGTTATTTGTGGGTGACGGTTTCAATACGCTCTTATTTTTAAGCTTATATTCTTCGTTGTATTACCTCCAACAAGGAGGTTATGTTTTTGCCGGCGTTGATTTGTTTGTTTGCTTGTTTGTTTGTTTGTTTGCAACATAACTCAAAAAGTTATGGATGGATTTTCATAAAAATTGCAGGACATGTCCACATTGGGACAGCGAACACATGATTAAATGTTGGAGGTGATCCGGATCACCGTCTGGATCCAGGAATTGTTTAAAGGATTCTTCATCATTGCGAGATAGGGCCATTTTCAGGATATGTGAATATAACTCAATACACAATAAATGGTGGGATTGTTTAGCAAGAAAATACAGGACACGATCATGACAGTTTCTATAATATGTAAAAGTATGATCCAGAACCTGACAATATTCTGGATACTAAGATCCGGAACATGAAAATAAGTAGGGAGTTATCATAATTTTCAACACTGTGATGGTAGAAATGCAGATAAAGACATGCAACTAACACCAGATTGTAGCTGAAAGTCTACTGAAAAAGAAGTATGTCAAAGTATCCTCAACAGTTATGGAGCTGGATCCAGAAGAAAACCGCCATTACAGAAATGTCCATTTTTGTGAATAACTATTAAACTAATAATGAGATCAATGTGATTCCAACTGCTAAGTGCATGTTTACATAGTCAAGGAATCCAATATAATAAAACAAATGTAGGAGTGATACTTTTGGGTGTAAGTCATAATATGTGGGGGACCTGTGCTCCTTGGAGGAGGTCTGTGCTCTCCGAGTGCTTTTCTAGTTGTTTCTGTGCCTCATCAGACCATAATAATAATAATAATAATAATAATAATGATAATGATGATGATGCAGTGACAGTTCAACGTCACGGCGCTCCGTCACACCATCCCCCTCTTCCATTGGGTTGCTGATGTGCAGGAACTGGGACAGGTAATCCACCACCAGACTTTCCAGATCAGTGACTCATATTAAACTTGAAGGGCTGAAGTGATATATACCTACGTGTAAGTTGGTTATTGTTGTCCTTGATGGCCAGGGCCACGTTAACAGTTCGCTGTATCCTGGGCAACAATATTCAAGGGCCCCATGATCACAACCCCAGAATAACTATAATCTGGCAAAATACAGAATAAATTACGGTAATATACATTAAATATACTCAATACTTCAAATTCTAACTATAAATGCACTACTTTGTCCTCTTGTCAAGGACAATCATTCACAAATGATGCGATGAAAACAAAACACATCGGCAGTAAAACTGACCTATTACATTGAGAGGGAGGGAAGTCTCACTTTCAAAACATCCAGTGTTTATTTGACAACACTTATCCCCACTATAAATGTATTGACCTGATAGAGCCACCACAGAAGAAGTCCACAGGCAACACATTTTAAACAGAAACCAGCCTGTTTCCTCACACTTCAACAAGACAATCAAATCATTAGTGCAGCGGAAATCTGCCAGTTTTCTCTCAAGAAGACAAGACAAAAACAAATACACAATTTTAATCCTAAATATTGAGGAAGTGTGTGTTTACATTTGAAATGCTTTCATTTGGCAAACACATCGTACACTGGCTTTTTTCTGGACTTTGACTGTACAAGCTGGTGTATCGGATCTTCAAAATCAAAAATCACTGACAAGTTCATGTTCGATGCCAAAGTGCTTGAACTGAATAAGTTTGTCTGATAAGGAACGATCCAGGTTTGTCGGATAAGTGGAGCTCAGCTTATCTCATCACAGCCCAAAGGTCACACACGTGTGTGTGGCTTCGATGCGCTTGGATAGACTTGAACACAGTCTGTCAATGATGACGTAATATGTTTCAACCTTACATTTCTGACTACTGTCATTAAAAGCTACTTCGCTGTCATCAGCAGACTCATCTGCAAATCTCTTTCTTTTTCTCACGCGTTGAGTGTCACACTCATAGTTGCTCAGGGATTTAATGAATATAATGAATAGTATAATGAATTAGTGGGATTTGTTTTTTCAAGTGCTCCTGGAGCCCGCTATATTTGCCAGACATGTTGCTAGCATTATCGTAACTTTGTCCACGACAGTTTGAAATGGTGCGAGGCTTGGGATTAGACTTGTCAATCCCAGATTGAGCTAAGCTTACACCTGTGTGTCTGTGGATGGGCTCAAAGCTGATGAATCTTTCCACCACTCTGCCATCTGTGCTGACAAAATGAAAAACAATCGTGAGCTGATCTACATGTGCTAAATCTGGTGTTGAATCAAAAATTTATTTCCATTTAGCGCTCCCACTTAGCTTCTCAATGTCTGAATTTTTTTGTACGCTGAGCTGGTTGCGTAGCAACGCTTGACACCACGCAACCCGCTCAGTGTACATCGAGGCATCACCTTTGACCTGCCTCATGTGGACTGACCAATGAGGAGAGGGTCTCAACTCACGCTCAAAGTCACAGGCAGCACAGCGGTCTCTCTGAGCATGCAAGGCTCAGGCTGACAGTTTATCATAAAGCGGGAGACAAGCAGATATTTTGCTTGTCTTCACTGCCCTGGGCCCTTTAGAGGTCGTGGGCTCCTGTGCTATTGCCCAGTTGTCCATATGGTTAATCCGACCTTGAATACCACCACCATTCTCCACCACTCTCCACCACTCTCCTCTATTCTCCACCATTCTCCACCATTCTCCACCATTCTCCACCATTCTCCACCACTCTCCTCCATTCTCCTCCATTCTCCACCACTCTCCTCTATTCTCCACCATTCTCCACCATTCTCCACCACTCTCCTCCATCCTCCACTCTCAACTTCCACCCAGACTCTATAATGGCAGTCTGTTATATATTCTAATCCCCTCCCATTAAGCAAACATTTATCAATAAATGATAAATATGATCTTCACCCCTATACAATCAACAATACTGTTTTAGAAAAATCATATAAATTACATACATTGTTATCATATTATTATAATAAGCACACAGGTCTATATAACCACAAAATAAATACAATTAACAAAAAGAAATGTTTGGCAGGAACCACCTGAACATGTGACCACGATGTCACATCCACTGTCCTGAAATCAGCTGTTTTTTAACAGCTGATGTCTCACTGCTCAGGTTGGCCAGCGGAAGTGATAAAACCCAGACATAAAGAGGTCTGACATCATCTAACCACTATTAGCGCTCTAATAGCACAGATAAACATGTGCACCCTTATATCTTTGCCTCCATAAGGCAGACGTTTCTTTTCGTCGTGTATAACCTGGCTCTGGGGTAACAGCATGTGTGCATGTGGGTGTGCGCAGTGCACTCACTTCTTGTGAGTTTTCCTAAAGTCTGCTGCTTACTAAACCTGCCTCAGTGAGATGTGTTTCTTTCCTCTGACCGCCACTTACAGCTGTCACCAACATTAACATTTAACATGCTAACTGAGGTGTGTAGAATATGAGGTGTAGCTCTTGGGATTTTTTTGTTTCAATTTTCCTGAGCATTACAGTCTGAACTTGGGGTGAACCTGCTGGGGAGTCCACTCCAAACAAGACTGGCAACTACTACTACTACTACTTCTACTTCACTGCTGACGTCTTTCCTCTTTGGCATTGTGTGAACACATGCATCAGATCAGCACACCACCAAAACTTCAATCTTCTAGTGCTTCACAGTTTCTGAAAATCCCTAGATGTACCATCATGTTACACAGATGGGAACCTTCTCTCAGGGTGACGTAAGTATTCCATTCCACGAATGTTACACATTTCTTTTAAGCCGAATAATTCGATTTTGGTCTCATCCATCCATTCACCATGTCCTTCATCAGACTGGTGAAGTCCTAAATGTCTGGATATGGTTTCATTCCTGCTCGAGTTGGTTAAGCATCAGCACCTCCTCATTATTCCTTTTAGTTTGGACCATGAAACACCTTCAAGTGTTCTGTGAAGACCAGACTTTGATATGGTCTTAAATATTACAGGGTTCTTAAAATCAGCTGACTGGAAACATCTGACAAATTTAGCTTCTATTGTCATCACATACATATATTATTTACATGTATTATTTTTCCTAATTACTTTTTCTTTCATTTGTTTAGCCAAGTTCTTTATGACTTAAGTGAAAATCTAATGTTGAGATTATGTCATTTTAATGCAAAAATATGGAAAATGCACCCATCAGGCACCACCGTGGTTAAAGCATTTGTGAGAAATCATGAAGGATGGTTTAAACCTGTCAAGTTTTGATGTGTGATGTCACACTGCTGATTCAGAGGATGTCGCATACCTTCAGTCCGTCGTCTGATGAGGCCTCCTGGGCAGCGAGAGTCATCCTCTCCAAAGTAGACGCTACCTGTCGCCTGTTGACAGAGCGTCTCTCTGGCATGTTTACGCCACAGGAGCTTTTGGCATTGCAGAGCCGTCACTGACATTTCTTCCTCTGGACTTCTTAACGATGTAGTGGAGGGAAGCAAAAAAAAAAGAAGTGCAGAGGCAGATGGAAAAACAAAGTCCTCACATTGCAGTACTGTCATGCTGTACTAAACAGCCTATGAGCTGATCCAAACAATTGTCTCTGCACATGTTGTGTCAGTGTCATTTGTCTTCATGCTGAAAGGAACAAAAGCTGTCTGGAGAACAGTGAAATAAAGACGTCCCGGCTCACTAATCTCTGCTTGTTATGAAATAGATGTGCTTAGGTAATAATCCATGATAATGCTCGCTGGCTGCAGATATAAACACCATAAATTACATTTATTTACACCTATTTTGGCAAAGACTAGAATCTAAGTTAGGTCTGCAGTTACGTTCAAGGGTTCCAAAACAGTTCAAACAAACATCCAATAGATGGGACAGAACAGAATTATTAAAAGATAATTTGGAGAACATTTAATGTCTAAAATGGGTTTTGTTTTGTGTTAAGAGTATTCATTGAATAAGACGGCACACTATAATTTTTTTAATTTTAGTCTTGTTGTAATTGTAGTAATTATTTTATTCTGTTTTCATATTTCAGTTTGCTTTATTGAAATAAACCATTGGAGTATTTTTTCACTTATCGATGTATCTTTTTGTATTTTCTCCTAATATTCATTTAATCAAGCACATTTATTTCTGCCTTTCCGCCTGAATCCATTTCACATTCATTATGCAAATGTAAGGGCTATATTTCAAAGTGTGTCCTGCGAGTTCTGCTTCATAACATAAACCTTCTCTACGACCACAAATGTTTTTGTTTGGTTTTTTAATGTATTTTCAGCATCACATATGGAAACAAGTTAATATCCTTGAAAATTAACATCAGTTATGTGACAATATTCTGTTTGTAAATCAAAACTTTAGGACTTCCATATTAATATGAACAATTTAAAGAGAAATATTGAGTACCTGCTGCCAACCAAAGACCCCCCTGACACCTGGCATTTAATTTTTACCATCACAATAAAATAATAGACGATGAATTCATGCAAAGCTTTCAACATTTTGCCTTTTCGAGGAAATCTGAACCTCTTGTTCCAACAAATGTTATCTGTTCTCATCTGCATTTTTTCTGATTGTTTTATTGTACAACTTACATGTCTTCAATGATTTGTTAAATAAAGTTCAATACAATAATAATGAATTACAATTAGTGAAAATCTGTACTTTCTTGACCATAAACCGTCATTCCTGATAAAACCCTGTTCATTTATCTGGTTAATGGTCGGTGTCCCAGTGACACGGACATCAAACCAGAAACCTTCCTCATTTCCCAGAAATCCATGTCCATTGTCCTACATGTCTTAGATGTTTCTCTGCTTCAGTGCAACTGATTCAAATGATTTTGATCATTAACAGACTTCAGACCTTGATGACAAGCTGATGGTGATTAATTCATGTGAATCAGGTTTGTTGTGGCACAGAAACATCTACTGCTGGGTTCACACAGTATGATTTTGACCGTCTCAGACAAAAGACACGTAATTGTGATGAAAATGGTTCATTGTAGCTGGAAAACGGTGGTGGTAGATCTCACAATGAGACTGGAGCAGAGATGAGAGAACAAACCGTCGAGGACGGGCTGCGACATCAGCAGTGTCAGACGTTTGGAGGATCCGTCTCAGTGTGGCGGCCTGTCGCTGCCTCTACCATCTCTGTCAGCTAACCAACCAATAGGAACGCACCATGAAATAACGTAAACATCAGCATCACAGTAGCCTAGCAACAACAGCACCAGGTACAACGGAGAAATGAGAAGAAAAATGTTAAAGATACTTCTTTTTCTTGATTTCTTGATTTATTTTCTTTTCAAAGCTCACCAACACCACTACGACAATGCTAACTTTAGAGTCATCGGCGCATGAGCACATTAGCATTAACCAGATGCTAATGTCATGATGATGCTGTGTTTAGATCTTGAAATACACTCAGATTTATTTCTGCTGTAGCCATGATTCAATGTATGTTCAATCACACAGCGGAACACGCTGGAAGTTAATTATCTGCTGAATTCACATTGTGCATTGGGGGTTAAATTAATCTGATAAGACTGTAAAAACTGTACGGTGTGAACCCATCATAAGACTGCTATCACTAGAACTCTCTACACCTCCACCTTATCTAACGTAATTGCGTGGCAGCAGATCAGGACAGTTAATCCGGGACCTACACTGACATTAGAATTGAGCGTTGAGCAAAGGTTTTCGTCTTCTCATCTTCTGTATTCAGTTTACTCTGAATACTTTACTCAGTATACTTTTTTGCCTGTGCAAAAGTTGAGGTTTGTCCTCAGAATTCTCACTCAACTTTTCTAAGTCACGTCTCAAACACCTTCCTCTTCTGCAGCCATTATCTGATTGACAATTAGTTTAGCAAAAGTGAGGTAGAGAAAGTAAGATATGCCCTGCATTTGTGTCCCCATAGGGGCCTTGCTTATAAGAGTCTTTGTGTTTCTTCAGTTGCTAGATGTAGTTACCTCTCAGTTGCATCAGCAGCACTGAGAATTTCACTATAAATGCAGCATGGAAGAGACATAAAACATAGCTCTGCTACTCTCTAAAAGGTTTAATGTGTGTAGCATACCCTTATGTAAAAAAACAAAACAAGCCTACAACAGATCCGCATTGCGAGAAGAAAATCCGTTATCACCTTGCATTCATTCACAACAGCAGGACACTTTGCAAAGGACACAGTTTTAATTAGAAAGTCTGCAACCTTCCTTTGCACCTTCTTGAAATATTTCCAGTCAGGACCTCTTGATGCAGGTGGCAGCACTTCAGATGAAGAGTTGTTAAAGACGCTCCTTTTTGCTAAGTAGCTAAAAGACACCGGCTCAGACAATAAATGGATCGTGGACAGGTATAGCTGAGGGCACGCTGATGCTTTGAAAGGTAAAAAGAATTAGAGACTGCACTTGTTGTTCTGCAGCTGTCAGCATAATAAGCATTATAAGCACCGCTGATATTTTTGTCGTAGCTGTCGTTGACTTTGAGAGCAAGAGAATGACTGCTTGGACATGAGGCAGGCCTCCCCAAGGTCAACCGCTGCCGACTGAACAGAAATGACTTATGGGAACAATACGTCGATGTGTTAAATGACTCTGAGGCTCCCTGTTTTAATTTCACTGTCCTACTCACTTCTCTTATGTTACAGATCATTACATTTATAATTTCCGTATAAAATAAATAATATATTGAAGTCAGTTAATATAATATAAATCAAGGTATGTTTTAATTTAACAAGATAAATATGATTTCTGCTTTATTCTCTTACAGAAGAGATAAGTTTCAGTGACTTTGTTGCCTTATCCGTGCCATTACTTCTTCCCTGCTGATTTACAGGACCGGGTGAAATCAATAACTTGTGCTTCTCTGTCAAGCTGCCCAAGTGAGAAATGGCCTTCATTTCTCCTGTACAGTGTTGGCAGCCATCTAAGCTGGTTGAACGGAGCAGTCCACCGACAAAATGATGAGCTTCAATTAACAGAGTTGCTGCTACACTAAATGGTTTTTGGGAGCATTTTCTATTCACGGAGCAACACATAGCAAAAAGGGATTTAGTGATACTTAACGGTGAAGCAATTAGGGCTATTCAGGAGAAGATTTTAACTTTTAAATGATGCAATGAAAAAATTGTAAACTGTAGAATTGTTGATGTTAGCCTTCTCAGATGAAAGATGGTCAATTATGGTAAAAATGTTCCATCGTAGCTGAAAAACAGCGGTGGTAGATCTGACAGTTTATATACGGACATCATTTGACAAGCTTGACTGACAGCTAGCTATTGGCTGCCGCTGGCTTTCACAGCTTTGTCCCGCCTCTTTGCAGCATGGCGCTGCTCGCTTCTGTAGAAATCTATGGGTCACCTGACTGGGTAGTTCAGTATTTTTCCGTCAGTGGTTCACTGGAGTACCTAGCACAGTATCCTAGCAACAGCAGCGCCAGATACAACAAAGAAATGGGGGGGTGGGAGGTGCAGCTCAAATCAAGAAGAAAGACACTTGTTTTCCTTGTTTTTATTTTCTTTTTAAAGCATAACAGCACCACTACGACAACGCTAACTTTAGGTTTAGCACATTAGCAGAAACCTGCTAATGACGTGATGACGCTGTGTTTACTAAGATTTATTTCTGTAGAAGCCATGATTCAGCGTATGTTCAATCACGCCATGGAACATTCTGGAAGTTAATTATGTACCGATTACTGACTTCACCTGTAAAAATCGTGTGAACCCGTCATTAGTTATGTTCTAGTTATGTTATACTCTCCGGAGTCCTAGCATTTATCATTCAGAACATGTTTTTCACTTGGCTTTCAATGGATTTCTCATCAGAGCAACACACAGCTGTTTTATTTTTTTCCTTCCTCTCTGAACAAATAGCTAATGCCGCTATGCTGATTGAGCCTCAGCTTTATTTCCACAGTGTGCATTTATCATGTGTAGGGCCCCAGTGAAATTAAAAGGTTCTCAGATTCATGCAGGAACCCTGCCAGAATAAATATTGTTGTTTGCTGTTAGTGATTATGCACAATTGTTCCTAAGCTATTAAATTTATAAAATGGCTCTCTGGTAATGGAAACAAAAGCAAAGAACACAGGAAGTCAATATATCCTAAAATCCTACTTCTAATGGCAACCAGGTGTGTTGCAGAATTGAAATGTGTCTTTAGTTTGGGTTGAATTTCTCTAATGCACATGCGTCTGTATTTAGATTATGCACTGATGAATTTTCAGAGTGAATCTTCCAGTTCTGGATTGTAATGACACTCTTCATGCTGCTTAAAACCTCTGAGTGGCAACATATTCCCCATTGACTTTGACTCCTGAAGGAGAAGCAGAGTTCTGAAAGTCCTCAGTGTCCAGTGTCAGGCAGGACTGAATACAGATAAGGGAAGCTCTTTTTCAACTTGCATGTGTCCTTGGAGAAGACTGAAGGAGAATGGATTAAACTACTTGTTTCTATAACTTTTTTCTATCACATTAATGGACTAGATGGAAGAAATTAGATTTGTTTTATTTATTTTTTTGTTTCTGGACTTTGTCTTTTGAATTATCGTGGTTCCTATTTGAGAACTGTTAGCTTGCTTATATGTGATCAAATGGAGTCGGGGGTGAAGGAAGAACCAATGACTCACAGAGCTTTTAAAAACCATTTTCCTGGTGGCATCATGCTGCAAAGACGCCGGACAACACTGAAAACCAACAGCAGAGCCAATGGCTAGCATGTCAAATGATGTCCAGCCATCTGATTGGTCAGCTTTATTGCTTAATTCATCAAATTTGATACAAAAAAAATTGAAGTACAGTTTTACAGATGTAAAATCTAACTCTAGAGAAAATTTTTTTTTTTACAAGACTGTAAATATGTTTAATTCTGCTGAAAAGTCGACATTTTTAAAATGGAGGTCAATGGAGATTTGCAGTTTGGAGCCAGCACCTAGTGGTCAGTGGAGGAACTGCAATAAAACTTACTTCAAAGATTAGCTTCAACCTGGGGAATGTGATGTTTTGAATGCATACTGTGTGTGCATGTAAATACACACATACACACACACACACACATATATATATATAGATATATATAGACGTTTAAAAATAAATATTGCAAATATTGACGCAGCTTTGAACACTGGAATTATTAAGAAGCTTAGGTGACTCAGAAGTCGACTTTTCCTGTCTGTCTGTCTTTAGGTCACTACCAGCTCTCTCCGACCGTGAACATGCCACAGGATGACATCGTAATGATTGAGGACGATAGGCCGCCCATGCTTCCTGCACACCTGTCTGACCAGTCATCCTCCAGTTCCCACGATGACATGGGCTTTGTGGGAGAAGACCGGGTCCCCTGGATTCATGAGCTGCCGAGTCAGAATGAATGGTAGGCAATGGCTGGTTCCTGCTTTTGCAATGAAGCTGGCTGAATTATTTATAACGCGATAAACTTTAGATACCTTGGAGAGGGGAAAGATGGTGTTTGTGTACAGGTATAAGGGACATGGGTTTGTTGGGGTTTTTTTGTTGCAGATTTAATTTCAGCCACTCAAGGAGGAAGAATAGTACATATTTTAGATAACATAAAATATATATAAATGTTTGAATGAAATATATGAATGTTTATTTTGAACATAATATCAGTGTCTAAAGTGCAGATGCTTTAGTTGTAAAGAGGTAATTTCATAATTTCATTTAATGCTTTTGTAGTTACTACAAACATGTTTGTGCCTTTTGACATTGTGAAATGGAAATCAGTCTGCTCTCAATAACTATAGTATCTACACCAGGAGTCTCAAACTCTATTTCATCCCAGGCCACGTCATCACCATGGTTACTCTTAAAGAGGCGGCTATTCTTTAATTTGTCAGCCAGCTGTGATGTCAGATTTCCTGCTAGTTCCTGGAGTAGGACATAAAAGAAAATGTGAATTTTTGTCATAAAATCAAAAATTTCACAAAAGTCTTAACTTTCATCATAAAATTGATATTTTAAGATTTTTCAAGATCAAGACTTTTCTTTTTCCAACAACCAAGTTACAATTTTTTTTGATTTGACAAAAAATTACAATTTTTTTCCGTATAATTTCAGCTTTTTGAACTAATATCATTCATTTTATTATATATGTATATATCTATCTATCTATCTATCTATCTATCTATCTATCTATCTATCTATCTATCTATCTATCTATCTATCTATCT
>JBAMYA010044493.1:0-12440 GCA_037176975.1 Arrhamphus sclerolepis
GCTGTTGATGTTCACAAAGGAGGTAATCAGGATGTGTTGGCATGTCTGTGTTCTGCAGATAAATCTCTTAGCTGTGTTTATTTATGCTACAGCAGTTTTTTTTGTTCCAGTGATGGTGGTTTGGACCGTCAACAGATCCTAATGTGGTATACTGGCAGTGAGGGGGGGTCATCACCCGCTTGGTAGGAGTGATAACAGTCTCCCAAATGGTTTGCTTTGTGTTTTGTTTTGTTTTTTTTGTTTTGTTTTGTTTTTTGTTCTTTCCTTTGGTCTGGTGTGGGCGCAGTGCAATGTGGCTTTCTGAGAAATTGTGTGAGGATAAGATGATATCCGATTGGAGAGGGTAACGGGTGCAGAAAGCACACAGAGATGGAATAATACATTCATTTTAGCTTCTTAGAGGATAAACAAATAGCCATGACACAAAGCAACAAAGAAGCTGGGGAGATGCTTCAAAGTAGAAACACAGCGTCACTATTAACACTGCTTTCGTGTTTACGTTCATACTTTAATTATAAGACAAATGTGTGAAGCTAAGTCGCTCTTTATATCTGTGTGTCTGTATGAGTGTGTTTCTATGCCCTTCCGGTGCACCGTTTAGTGTTAGTTTTTAATGTTTAATTGAAGCTGAGAAAACAAACGTAGCAAGTAAATCGTTAACATGGTGCTTTTCAATTCCCACAACTTTAACTTCATTCATAGAACATTAAGGCAGAGGAGCGTGTGCTCTCATGCCATTAAATATAGAACAACCTCACTAATAATCATATTAATATTTTGTTATAAAATGTTTATATGTAATGATGCGTCATCAAATCTCATGAATAATACATGTGTTTTTTTGCCTCTTTTTAAAAAAAAAAAAAAAAGTTGAATTACTTCTTCATGCAAATGGGTGTGTGCAGTTTGGTAGGCAGGTTGGTCTACATTTTTGTAGCAGATATGTGACATATTACTAAGGAATTATTTAGAATACACCATCACATATTAACTTGATCTTGCAGCTTGTGCCAAAAGAGGCAGGATGACAATGTGTGGAGGAGAGCAAATACTTTAAAGTCAACATAACAAACACATTTATTTCTTTACTAGAAAACATATTACATTTGTTTGTGTCAGGGGACCACCAACCCCTAAAACACAAACAAAACAACAACTCATGACATTGTTTTGGGCCACCTGATTTTTAAAACATGTAATTCAGTGAGGTGTTCACATGTACTGTATAGAGAATTGTTAACTTACAGAATTAGTTAGAAGTGGTTATCACATCAAATCATGCATGCATTCACCATACCAAATAAATAAAAAAAGTCTAAACTTGATGCCTGGACATTTTGCAAATATGAGATGAATTTTGGAAGTATACATCCAAAAAAATGCTCAGCCTCTTCCTTCTAACATCCCATCAAAAAAAGCATGCCTCCAGAATTATGGCTCCATACACATCAATGCTACAAACTAACTACCATTAGACGTGGGCGTGGTACAACATTACTTAAATTAGCTTACAAAAAGCCAGGGATGAATTGGGTTTCCCTCATGTTTCAGCCAAGTGGCAACGCACACTGAGCCTTATATAATATGTGAAAAAGATCATTGACTGTCCAACAAAACTAAAATCACCAAGGTATTCCTCTTCTGCACCTGTTCCCTTTATTGTTGCCACTGAGGAAATGCCACCTAGAGGTTTCGTCCCCGATGGAGTTTTTTTCTGTTTTCCTGTTGTTTTTCTTGTTACAACATCCAGTTTGTTTTTTTGGTATAGCTTTCCCCAGCACAAACTCTCTTTTTCGACCGTGCATTCATCGCTTGTTCGCCAGGCCAGTGCAACTTGCTGGCATCAAACTGCAGCTCTTCTTCCCTACAGCGCTGCATCATAACTAACACAGAAACTCTAGGAATTCTGCTTTTGTGTTCCCAGTGCGATTGGTAGAAAGGGCAACAAATCATTTTTAATCTAAGAATTGATTGTTGCAATCCCAGATGCTCAGACTATTTCGAACCAGATATTCACTTATCGGTCCCACTGTTTTAAAATCTGTTTTTCTTCTTTCCACTGTTTGTTTCAGGACTCCACTGTAGAAAGACTTCGCTCTCTAGAAAATGTCATGACTCCATGGTGACAGCCCTCAAGCAGAGCCAGAAAAGACTGGACTAAAGTGGATCTGTAACATCCAGCCTTCCTGATTTTGTGCTCGCTGAAGAGGATTTAAAAAAAAGAAAAAAGGAAGGAAAATCTTCAATATCTATATGTACTAAAGTACAACTTTTGGATTATGTTTTTGGGTCCTTGAATGACTACAACTGTGGCTATCAAATTTTAGAAATTTGGTAGAAACAAAATGTTGTAGTAGCAAAGAAGTGTGTATCCTATTTCGGTCATTTCTTCAGAGTCCAGAGTTAAAAGTTTGGGGGTTTTTTTTCTTATAAATTCAAGGATTTTCTGGATCACCATGTTCAGGACTTTGTTCAGGATTGACTCATTCTCACTCATGGGATCCTGAGCTACACAACATCTGTTGGTCCTTAAGGACTCGTGCATCAGGCTCAGGATGCACCAGCTGTTCAGCCAGGTGCTTGGTCAGAGGGATCTGTCTAGAGCGGGAGATCTGTTCTCTCTTGAAGACATGGAGATTGAAGACTGTCTTTCTCAAGCTCTGGACCAGATCAAGGCCATCTCCTGCTCACTAGTCAGTAGGCATAATTAGACAGGCACGATCAATACAAAGACACAGCTGATAATTCTCTGCAGAATTGCAGGGCAACTGTAGCCTTAATGAATTATTTATGTTTTCATACATAATTAATCTTATTTTTTGTCCTTAATTTATCATTGCATCCTTAATTTTGCATCCTGTTGCTGTTTGGTCACTGACAGGACTATTTGACCAATGACAATGACCAGGCTGTGGTGGAGATTTGCATTACACGCATCACCACAGCCATCAGAGAGACCGGGTCAATCGAGCGACACAGCACAGCGCTGGTGGGACTCTGGGAGTCCTGTCTGGAACATAACCTCACTCCTCAAGGTGAAAACACAGAGGACACGCCACACGCCAAGATAGCCTCTGACATCACCAGCTGTATCCTGCAGGTACACACACACACACACACACACACACACACACACACACACACACACACACACTCCTTGCTGTGGGTTGTTTGTTTCATCTGAAGCACTTAATGACAACACCATTACCAAAAAAGTCGCTATGCTGTGTAAAATGTAAATAAAAAACGGAATCTAATTATTTACAAACCTCAGAAAGCCATATTTTATCCCCAGTAGAAGTTAAAGAACGTATCAGATGTTGACATTTTACCATTTCATGGAAAATATTAGCTCATTTTGACTTTGATGGCAGCAACACATCCCAACAAAGTTGGAGCAGGGTGATGTTTACCAGTGTGTAGCATCCTCTTCTTTTCACAACTGTCTGTAAACATCTGGGAAGTCAGGAGACCAGTTGCTGGAGTTTTAGGAGAAGAATGTTCTGTCATTCTTGTCTGATGCAGGAATCTAGCTGCTGAACAGTCCTGGACAATTGTTACTGAATTTTTTGTTTCACGATGTACCAAATGTTTTCTTTTGGTAAAAGGTCTGGGGTCTTTTTCAGAAGAAAAGGAAGAAAATCTGAGTCTGCAGTTTCAGAACAGGTGTTCAAAGTTGGTTCAATTAACTGAGTGTGTTGACTCTGAGTTACATATAAAAAGCCATCATCAGTGGAGCACCAATTATTCACCATGGCAACACCAGTAAACTGAAGAGATCCTTCTACTCTTATTGTTGAATTAGAGATTTAATTACAGTCACGAGGTTTTCTGCAGTAAGACGACTGCAGCAGTCAAGGAAAGAGGGAGAAATTACAGAGCTGATGTGTAAAAATGTACTGTCAGATGAAGTCCTGCTTACATGAAAACAAAAAAACAACAACTTTGAAACAGCTGAAGATGAAGTCTAAAATGTATTTCAGACAGATAACCCAAATGTAACAGACTTGGTTGTATTAACTTTAAAAAACATTTTAATTCATTCAAGGAGCCTAGATGGGAATATGGATGATCAATATGGATGGTCAATACATCCACTGGTAAATCCTAAAGAGACATTTCTATATTCAGGGGTATGTTGAAGTCAAACTGCTCCTGATCAGGTTTGGTTCACAGATTCAGTTGTCGCATGTATGAATATGAGTTACCTCAGTTTCTGAAACAACTGAACCCTCTGGCTCGGGGTTGAGTAACCTCGCTTTGTGAAACGGAAACTCAGAGTTCCCCTGAGTTTTTCTACCTAACCCGCTTTCTGAAATAGACCACTGGACTGCAGGCAGACCAGTTCAGCACCCAGACTATTTTCCTGCGAAACCATGCCGATGTGATGGATGCAGTGTGTGGTTTATACTCTTGTTGAAATCTGCAAGGTCTTGTCTGAAAAAGATGTTGTCTAGCTGAGAGCATATGTTGTTCTAAAACCTCTTTGTACTCTTCAGTATTGATGGTGTGTTTCCAGATGTGAGCAGCCCACACAATAGATACTAATGTAACCCCATACCATCTGAACTGTCTACTTTAAAAAAAAAATATATATATGTTAATTTTTTATTCTATTCTATTTTATCATTACTTCCATGAACCTGTGTTGTTTGCACCACTACAACAAAACAAATTCCAATCTGGGAACATCTTCACAGAAATGGCAATAAAGCAGTTCTGATTCTGATAAGCTGGATGGTCTGTCTCTCCTCTTTAGTCTGCAGGAAACGGCATCCACGCTTTCCATAAAAATTTGAATCTTTTGATGATTTTATGTGCTGTATATGGTGGGAAGTTTTGAAATTTTACATTGTAGAACATTTATTTTAAACATGGGTCCACAACATTTTTACCCAGTTTATTGAACCACGGCCCTTTCTTTACATTCGAGAGGTTCTGCCTGTCTGAAATGCTGCATTATTGGTTTTTGATTTGCACCATTTACTTTTCCAGCTTTTGCTGTCCCTGTTCCAACTTTGAAGTGCATTGCTGAGAGGAATGAGACAACATTTCTTGACATTTCTGGACTCCAGTGACTGGTCTCCTCACTTCCCAGATGTTTACAGTTGTTTAAAAAAGACGTGATGCTACACATTGGCAAACATCACCCTGTTCCAACTTTTTGAGATGTTTTGTTGCCATTAAAGTTGAAATGAACTAAAATTTTCTATGAAATGTATCAGTTTAACTTCTAATATGTTGTTAATTTTCTTTTTGGAATAAAACATGGGTTTATGAGATTTGTATATCATTGCATTCTGTTTATATTTCCGCTTTACACAGTGCTCACATGCTTCTTTGGAATTGGGATCGTACATACTTTCTCTTTCATCATTTGGGTAGTTGGGTATAATTTTATATCCGATTATAGAAGTTATCAGGTCTATTTGAAAGTTGAATTAATAAAGGACTACGCCTACTCATATTGAAAGGGTTCGCTGGCAGAAGCAGGCATGAAAAACCGCTATTCAGACTTATATATTCACTGGGCTAAAACTACTTTAAATTTAAAGTATTATGTTCCGGATTTAGTAAATCTTTTCAAACAAATCTAAACATCTTAAAGAGGTTTGAATGTTTCTCTCTGTGAGACACATCTTACAATAGCTGCAACAAGAACACATTTGAGTCCTCTCTTTGTTGGTGCTGAGTTTTTGCTATTTTAAAGCCTTTATCATGATGAGGTATCAATATCATAGTTAATCTCAAATGCAGAGGCAACAAAGCAGGCAATCACGGTGTGCTTTCTCATGTTATCATGTGGTTCTTACTGCAGGGAGGTATGAAAGGGCTTACGTACACCATGGCAATATTGCCTTGGTGTACTTAACTTTAGCATGGTAGGGCTGTTCTTAACTCAGATCTTCTCACTTTTAATTACTTGGCTCTTTACTTTCATTTATTGACCTTTTCTTAAGCGTCTGGCACTATAGCAAACATAAGAGAGGTCTGGTGAGGAAAGATAAAACCGAATAAATCTGGATTCTACGATTATAAATTTTGTAAACCATGCGCGTTTATCATGAGATTAAACCATCTGACAACAGGCAGGAACTTGAAGGAGAAGCATGTCCAGGAGAAATAAGCTGTTTTGACCTGCAAACCTACAAAAACTCAAGAGGCAAAACAGCAACTAAAAGTCAAAGTTCAGCATATGTTGATGCATTATATCCCACGATGGATTATTTATTTCATTTTTTTTTAACTTTAGGCGAATAGACTTTTTGTAACCATTGCTGAGGGGCCTGAAAAATCAAAGTTTTAATCTTGCTTTCTTTTACTATTAGGCCTCTGAAGCTAAAGGGCTTAAATGCAGAGGGACTTTCCCCCCACCTTTTTCTTTCCCCTCTCCCTATTTCTTCAGGAATGGGAATGCGTTTAATACCATACTAATGAGACTGATGTCTTAGAAAAAGCACACACACACACAAACATACACACACAACTCAGAAGTGAGACTATAGGTTCTGACAGCTCAGTCAGTCGCTCCTGGCTCTGATGTCCTAACTACAGCGGTTAAAGTGTCTCTTTCACGGTCTTCATTTGATTTCTCTTCTTCTTTATATCTGGTCTGTTCTTTATTTCTGCCTAATTGTCAAACTTTTCATTAGCTTAAGTAAAAGAAAGAAAAAACATCTCGACTGAATTAAATGCTTCTGGAACAGGATCGATCACAGTTGTTTTCCAAAAACTGCTACTTATATAGACTCCAAAACACATCCAGACACATAAATCAATGCACAGATATTTCCGCCCTAAGATGGAATCTGTACAGTACGGACTGCTTGAAAAGTGCAGAGCCTGACATTTAAATTGATCCACTTCTAACATGCAAGAGGGAGATCTAGGATGGATGGATGAATCTGTACATCCATGCATGAGGAAGATGCTCTGGAGGATTCTACTGACTTATCCTCCAGAGGCACTGCCTACAGCTGTCTGTTCATCTTTGCTTGTTTACCTGGAAAGCTTGCAATGATTTCTTTCACATTCACATTATTCTTGGAGATGTTTGCTGAATTAAAGCAATATTATGTAAACTGATGGACTATATTGGTTGGTGGAAATGCAGCATCTGCACTGCCATCATATGGTAGAATGGAGGCATGACACAGAGGAAGAGATAATACTTTCCAAAACACTGATATAAAATACGAGACTCAGTGGTATTCTGGGTATTGTGAACAAAAGACAGATGTGGAAGAATTCAGTGCAGACATGTAGAATTTAACATATTGTGAATATACAGGGTATCTTTTACGCAACTGTCCTGTGGAGGGTGCCAGTGCATTTCAAATCCCATTCTTCCTTTTCCACAAGAAGCATTCAGAGAACAAACTTACAGCCTCCTCTCCCTCCTTTTCTCATAGATAGATATTTAGATGTACCCAATAAATTATACATTACTAACACAAGATGCACATATGGCAATATGGAAACATTCTGGTTCCTCTTAATGATGGTTATAAATGTATAAATATAAAGTTTTTTGCTAATTTTTCAAGCTAATTTTGCTTGAATTTTGAGCTGAATCATTTTCAGCTACATTAAAGTTGTGTTGAAGATATCATCTAACTCTCAAACCAGCACATTTCTTGGTCAGCATCAATATGTATTGATCTTTCATTAATGATGTTCTGACACCCAGTTATCCAATTATCCCACACAATTATCCAAAGCAGATAACACAACATCTGTTTTTATGCGCAAATGAGTGCCACAGTTACAAATGGCTTGATGAATAAATAATAGCATTAAAAATAAAGTGTGATGTTTAGACTGAGAACTGTGTGTGTGTGTGTGTGTGTTTTCCTTTCTTTGAGAAAACAAATCAGGCAACTCAAAAGTGTTGCGTGCGGTGCTTTAATCAAACCCCTGAACATGCGACTCCTCTCATGTCTCCTCAGAACTACAGCTGTCCGTCAGTCATGGTGCTGGCAGTCCCGGTGGCAGTGCGGTTCCTCCAGAGGGGGAACAGGGAGCTGAGCAGGAACATGTCCAGTTACCTGTCCCTTGCTGCAATAGCCAAAGCTGACCTGCTGGCTGAACACACTGAGGCCATAACAGTCAGTGTGCTGGGAGGTAGGATAAACAGAACAAAGTTCGTCTGTTTCACTATGGCCTCGGAGAGAGACACACACCACCTTGTACAATTTGTGCCGTGGTGCATGCTTTTGTCGGCAAAAACACAAAGATGTGCACAAAGAGAGCTTTGCTGAAAAGCTATTCTTAAGGCTGAATCTGGAAAAGATTTTCTAACGTGTCTGTTATGGGCATAGTTGAGTTTATTTAGTTGTTGACAGCTGACATGTGGGTTTGGCTCGTGGAAGTAGTGCTTTTAGGCTTGTACTATGAGGGATTTCATCAGACCTCAAACAATGGGATCAACTGTTTTATTGCAATGGAAAAAGGATTTACTGTTGCAATCAGAAGTTGTTGTAATCAAACCATTGAGGATAATAATGATGGTAAATTGCAGCTGTTTCTGATCATCGTTTTCCTAATGGAGCTTTCAGTCAAAATGGAAATTCACACTTAAAAACATTAAGTTATGGATCTTTTTTAAGTGAATTCTGCATAAACACTTTTTTTTGTTTGGCTTTCAGTCCTATTTAATCAGAATATCCCTAGCTGTTTCTTTTGACTTTCTAAAGTAATTTTTATGAAGCCACTGGCTATAAGTGTAGATCTTATACTTATTTTCTTTGACATCCTTTGTGGTGCAGCAAAGCTGAACATGGGTTATTTGTTAAAAACAACTTCCCTTGATACATTTTCCCTGCCCTTTTCACCTTTTCTTTCCCAGGTTAGATGCTCTGGGTCATTAGTGGAGGGTAGGTCACTAAAGGTCGATAGTCCACAGTTGACGATACCTGAACGCACAAACACACATATTTTCTTAATATAAAATTCAGTTCCACATCATGTGTAGTTGAGGGTGGATTTGCATGTGGATGTGTTTTTCTTTGTGAATCAGTGTGCGCTTTTGGGAACATGGGAACCTGCTAATTTAACACCACACCCGCATACACATGCACACGCACTGTCCATGGGACTAATCAGCTCACACGTTGCCAGAGTGATGCTCCCACTGGGCAAATTTTCTTTTAGCAGTTCAGCACGTCAAAGCCATTACAGTCATGTGAAACAGAAAGTACAACTTCCTTCAGTTCTAAGGACTTTACATGAAAGGACAAAAGAAAAATCATCTGGTTCTTACCAGGTCTGAAAATGACATAAATACCATCTCAAATGAACAGCAACATATGACATATTACATTGTGTCATTTATTTTATAAAAGCTGAGCCAAAATGCGTTCTCAGTGTGTGAAAAACTAACTACGCCCATGTTGCTTTCGTATGAAAGCATTAAAGATCATATAAGTCAGTTTGACTTATTGACCATCAGCACTTGGCAGCATATTTATAAAAACAGAAGTTTTGCTCCTCTGCTGATAAAATGAAAGGAAGGAAAGATTTTAGCAATGATGATAGAAAAAGCAATTGTTTCTGCCCATGAGTCAGGGAAGAACTGGTCGGACCTTGGTAATAATTGAATTTCCCTTTGGGGATCAATAAAGATTTTTGAATTGAACTGAGGGGCAGCACGGTGGCTTAGTGGTCAGCACTGTTGCCTCACAGCAAGAAGGTCCCTGGTTCAAGCTCCACAGGGTCCTTTCTGTGTTTGCATCTTCTCCTCGTGCTTGGGGGTTCTCACCGAGTGCTCCAGCTTCCTCCCACGGAACAAAGACATGCTTGTTAGGTTGATTGGTGTTCCTAAATTGTCCCTAGGTGTGAATGGTTGTCTCTCTATATGTGGCCCTGCGATGGACTGGTGACCTGTCCAGGATGTATCCCTGCCTTTTGCCCAAAGTGAGCTGGGATAGGCTCCAGCAGACCCCCGTGACCCTGCACAGGACATAGCGGGTACAGATAATGGATGGATGGATGAATTGAACTCAATTGAATTTGGAGTCCCATCATTTTATAGTGAGAACGATTAAAAATACATCTGGAACAATGTATTTTTGGCAGATGAAATCAAAGAACAGAGGCTTAGCTAAGATGTGCAGTTCCATCTTTGGAAAAAAAAAAGCCTAAACATATATCAGAGAAAAGACTTTAAACCAGTTGTCAAGGACAGTGGTGGGGGCAATCATCTGGGCGCGTATTGCACCTACAGGACCTAGACACTTTGCAGTTACTGAGTTGATAAAAAAATGTATATTTTACAGTCAGATGTGAGCTCGGCTGAAATTGTTTCGTATAAGAAGACAATCTGCCAAAGCGCATCAGTAAATCAACGGCAGACTGCTTCTAAAAGAAAAAAGTCGGGGTGTTATAGAGCTGGACAGGAAGTCAAGAACAACATACATGGAAATATCACAAGATAAAATGTCACAATAATGACAACATAACTTTTAAACACATTTTCAATATTTTCATATGACAATGCTTGATGAAGTTGATTTGTTTGATGGCAATGCCACATTTCTTCCTTATGAATTTAAATGGGATCTAAAGCATCATATAGTTTAATATTATGAGGTTTAATGGTTTTTGCATTTTCGTTTTTCTGAGGTTTGTGGTACAGTTATCCCTTCTGGACATTCTCAGCAGCTTTTGTGTGGTTTTCATATTATTCATAACGATATTGCTAGTATATCGTATTGACCAAAATTAAGAAATATATTGTGATATCAATTTTTGCCATATCATCCAGTCCTGGGGTGTTGCATTGGCCCGCTTAAGTCCAGACATCAGCCTGGTTAGAATATGAAAGGGGGACTGTGAGGTGTGGTGACCAGTAGCAGCATGGCTGAGCAGCTTCTTGACCAGTGATATGCTACTCACAATGATGCTGAATAACTGTTAAGTGTAGAGATGAGCGTACATGAGGTAGCTTTAAGAAATTATTCAACCCTTAGAAGTTTATTTACTAAACTGAGCCTGGCATGTTCAATATGAATCTGTTTTTTTCTCATCTTTAGATTTTCTGCACTCTAACAAAGCAGCAAGTAATTAAACCAACAACATACTTGCATTCATTTTTACTATTCCTTAACCCACTATTTATATTTTGATGCTTTATCCTAATTTGACTTTTGTCATATCAATAAAAATAGCTGTTCAGATTATAATTTGTGTCACTTGAAGACTTTTGTGTCAGTGATTGAGTAAAAAGTATCAACCTCGGTTCACAATATCTGATATATATTTCAAGAGATGGACAAACATTTGGGGAATTATATCATGAGCTGTTAACAAGAGTGGTGTCTGGCTTTCATTGTGAGCCTAAATAGAGGCAAAAGGTAGAGCTTTAAAGAGACAAATGCATGAAAGAAATATAAGGAAGATAAAACAAAGAATGAGATTACAGGTAACATGTGCAGAGACTTTATTGGACATCTTCTCATTAATTGACATCTCTCTCAACAGCACACTGGGCCTATATGTTTGTTTTTTTCTTTGTTTGTTTTTTAAGTTTCTTACTGTTTTAGGATTACAGTCTATTACCGGTAACACTTTCACAGGAAATTACTCTTTGTTTATTAGATGTTGATTGATTTCCTATGAATGATAAATGTTATTTGAATACTTCATCTACAACTGTTAGATGAAATATTAATAAAGGAAAACTCATTCCTTTGGCCCAGTTAGGCTTACTAATTGCTTTTATATGCATGTCTTTCCATTTTTATCTCGGTGGCCTTGCTTCCTTTTGAACAGGCACCATAATAACACAGAAAGACCACTGAGCAAACCATAACATGACTGTACCAACCACAAGTTTTACAAGAATGTCAAAAGCTCTCGTATCTGTAAAACTTCAGATCCCACTCTTTTTTTCCTCAAAGTGCTCTCTTATAGTAAGCTTGCAGTAAGTGCACTGAACGTTAACGCAGGAATTAATTCAGCACACCTCTCTGGTAGGTGTGGTTCAGGATTATGTTTGCCTTAGCAGTTTTACATGACTAACTAACCAAGTGCATTTAAATCTTTTGCCCTCACTGCATCTCTGCACCAGGACTTCTCTACTGTACTCTGACTGTTTCAACCTCATGTTGCCTTCTTTTTTCAAACGCTCGTGATGTAATGCTGAACTCTACAATCTCAGCATAAACACCAGGGTGAGGTTGACGGCTTGGTTATGTGTGCAGATGGTCAGCACACATCTGTATTTATTACTGAAGCCAAGGCATGATTTTATACTCTCTGCAAAAGCAACCTGTTTCTCTTTGTTGAATTTATTCCATGTCTTTGTTTCAGTGTATAGAGAGGTTAGTGAATGTGTGTGTGTGTGTGTGTGTGTGTGTGTGTGTGTGTGTGTGTGTGTGTGTGTGTGTGTATAGATAGAAAGCACACACGTACGCACCCCCCCCCCCTACACACAGGGG
>JBAMYA010044494.1:0-12439 GCA_037176975.1 Arrhamphus sclerolepis
TTCCATGATGGTGCATCATCCTCTTCCACATCGGGTTTCTTCTGCCTGAGATATTCACTCGCAGTCCATCACTGGGGGTCATCTTCTGGACATAATCCACAGATGATTGTTGTTTCAACCTGGATGGTGGCCTCCACACTCACCAATCCTCTGCCTCCCTCCTTCTGCTTAGTGTATAGTCTCAGAGTGCTGGAGTGTGTGAGTGTGTGTTTTAAGACTCTGCGTGCATTCTACACCTGCTTAATGGATCATTTCAATGCCAATATTAGCTATATGTGACTATAGAGCATTCAGTTGGACAAATGAATAAGTTTGATTCTCTGAATTCTGATATCAAAGGAACAGGAAAATGTCTCGCTCACCCTACCTCAGATAAATCGGCTTGTGAACAGACACACTTATGGTTTGAATCAGAAAGATGTGTAGTGTTAGTCCGGATCACGTATTCAGTCTTTTGGATAGAGAAATTATTTTGTTTGTTTGTGTGTGTGTGCATGTGTTGCATGTGTTCTCGCCAATTTTTGAACCTGAAAGTTAGGGGGGTGGAGGGGGGGTGTGAAGGATGGGGTGCATAGTTTTGGTAATTGAGTGCTTAATCCCATCAAAGGGTGCTTCATGCCCTCCGCTTCTTCCTTAATCTGCCCATAATTACACACTTGCAGTGTTAGACTGTCAAACACATATGCATGTTGATCCTAGACACTTTTTTTAAGTGCATTGTTCAGCCTTAAACAGCTCATTTTGATGTTTCTTTTTGTCCTCAAGGTAATTGAAATCACATGAATTGTGCAGTTTTCCAACAGTATTGACATGTACATTGACATCCTAAATAGAGCATGTTATGCACATGGCTCCTTCCTGAAGCTACCGAGTACTCTGGTTAACACTTGTCTTTTCTTGTCAAAACTGTACAACTTTACATAACGTATTTGGCATAATGACTATGTATAGGTTAAACTATGTTTCCTTATTAACATGCAAATATATAGCAATGCTAATTGTCTTCAGATTAACTCTGTAGGAGAACCTGTCTGTGTGCGAGTGTGACCTTTATATCATGTTGAACACATGACACTTTGTGTACAAACCCTTCATCCACTCTTTAGATCTCATTCTAGTCACTTACTTGTTATAATTTTTATCACACTGCAATAGAGTGGTGTCCATATCTGGTTTCAGATCAAACAAAGAGATTCAAAACCAATCACCTGTCACAATGTGATGTACAGAAATGCAGCACAGTTTACAAAATGCACTGTTAAAGTGTGTGTCACTGCATAGAAAAAGAACACAGGCACATGTTTGAATAAGCTACTAAAAGGCTCCAACAGCATGGCTGTCCCACATAAATCCCAAATGATAGGCCACAGATGGTGAGAAGAAGGAGAAGAAGAAGAAGAAGGATGTTTTTTTCATTGGCCCGCATAGCCAAAGGGCCAAGTGCTGATGCTTGTAAATAATATGGTAAATACAGAGCCTTTTATTGCTGAACACTCCCATATGTCTGATCCAGGGAGGAAAAATAAATGCAGGTGGATTGGAAGAGAGAGGATAGAGCGAGAGCGAGTGTGATGAAGCAACGCTGGCCTTCAGCAGATTAGAAATGCAGACTTTTGACTAGAGGCACCCAGAAACTCAAATTTGGTGGGAGAAAATGAGTATGTAAAACCCTCTCTGAACCTTTTTATCAGCATGCCCATGAGTGAAGGACTTCATCCCCCAGATAGTCTCTGCAGAGCTGCTGGTAAATAGATAATTTTCATTTTTTTTAATCTCATGTATGAATAGACCTGACAGTCCACTGTGATGCAGAGTTAGATTCATGCTTTAACCACATCCTTAATGAAAGTAGTATTTAGACAGACAGAACTTTGTTTTAAAGGTGATCACTATCACGTATTTGTAACCTAACTATTATATTCATAATAATAAAAGGTGTTTTGTTTCTGTTATGTCTTACTGCATAGGTGACACAAAATAAAGAACTGGAATTTGTGGGGAAAAAAGACAATCCTGTTTCAGGCGAACATCTCTGCTGGATTTATTTATTTATTTTAGAAATTTGAGGATTGAATGGTTGATTTTATTCTTTTTTTCTTTGTTTATTTTTAACTACACATTGCTCAAAGGCTGCAACTTTATGACTTAAGTGATCATCCTTGTCCACCATTGTTTGTGTCCCAAGTCTTCAGGTTCCTGTCTGCAGCACTGACCAAGCATGCTTGAGTGGGCTTAGGCTGAACGTAAATAAACACTGGCTAGAGAAAGGCAGGGGCAGAGCCAGGCAATATAAACCTTTGGGGCTTAGCCCAGCGTGTAACACAGCAATGCTGCAGAGATGTGGAGGCACGCTCCCCTCAAACAATTCTTTGAAAATTAAACCTCCACATGAGGACCTTTGGTGAATATTGTGCTCGCTAATGAACAAGTGCTACCCTCGGCAACACCAAGTTGACACACTTGTTTTCTTCTTAAAGTCTCTATGGTTAGATGTTACATCCATGACAGCTCTATGGGTGGTGAATTTTTTTGTACCACATCAGATAGATTTATGTAAAACAATAAAACTGATTAATCAGTTGCGCAGATTCATTTGAAGTGCTTGACAGAGACTTATGCTGTGTTCCAATATCCATACGTCAATAAGTACACTTAAACGTGGTTTGCTGTACTCAGTACGGCAAGTAAGTGTCGTTCCAAATCGGGATTCTCAGTGATGCACTCACCAGACGTTACATCACGATTGCCGCCTCGGTTCATCACCCACCCAAATTATTAAAATGTAAAACCACAAAATTTTATATCTGTAAGTTTCTGGAGCTGTAGCCAATCTAGTTGCCATTGTTGCCGTTATGGTAGCCATCTTTCTTTTATTTTTTCAAGCTGACTTGAGTCTGCCTGGCTCCGCCTCTTCTGCTAAGCAGCTAAGATGGCGGACGTTAAGTACGAAGAGTAAAGAGTTTCCTGTTGGGAAAAGGAAAAGGACGAAATAAAGAGCTTTGGATGCATAATAAATTCTAAAGTTAATAAAAATTCATTTAGAACAATTAAATATATGTCTGACAGTTCCATTAAGTAACAATACCACCTTGGGTACTTCCTGATGCTATAGTTGATTTTTCATTATTAGAGAGGAAGAACAAAGATACATTTTTTATTATGAATAAACATATGGTACAGGAGTACATCAACCAATATGACAATTATGTACATATATACACAGATGTGTCAAAAATATAGCTAATAGGATAGGGATAGCATTCATTGTACCACAGTATTATGGTAGGAAAAAGGGTTAGTGAGGGAGTATCGGTTTACACAGGTGAAATGCTAGCTTTGCTTTTAGCTGTTCAGTGGGTAGAAGAGGTAAGACCATTAAAATTAATCATTTGCTCAGATTCTAGCTCACCATTGGCCAGTTTGCAACATAACCAGTCGGATGGTAGACATCCATCCATCATCTATACCCGCTATTTCCAATGCAGGATGACGGGGGTCTGCTGGAGCCTATCCCAGCTCACTTTGGGTGAAAGGCAGTGGTCCACCCTGGACAGGTACCCCAGTCCATCACAGGGATAGTAGATAAGATATATCAATTGAAATACAACAAGCACTTTATAGAATCAACATGATTGGGAGTACAATAAACTTGTATGGGTTCCAGCACATCACGGGGTTGAGGGAAATGAAATGGCAGACAGGCTGGCACCAACAGGGTACTCGCTGATATTCAAGTTAAGTTTGGTATAACAGAAATTAGGGGTATAAGAAAATCTGAAAGAGAGGTGGCAAAAGTTATGGGAGGAAGAAAGGAAAGGACGGTGGTTTTATAAAATTCAAAGGAAAATTGGAGAAATGAGAAGAACTGAAAGGAACAGGAGAGAAGAGACAATTATTTCATGACTCAGAATTGGGCACACTGGACTGAATAGCACATTATTCTTAATACGCAAACATCAGAAAGGGAAATGTGACTGTGGGGAAGTTGAGACAATCGAACACGTTATTTTGCATTGCAGGAAGTACCAGGTTTAGAGAAATCTTAGTGATGTGAAAATGAAATGGGACATAGTTGATTCATTGCAGAAAGATTTGGGAAGCAGAGGATATCAGGATATATTTTGCTTTTTAAAACAGTGTAATTTGTATAATAGTATTTTTTTTTCTTTGTTTGCACTGTGGTCCACACTCCTTACCAGTTGGTGGGGGTAGTGCTTCCTCCCATCCGGGTCCTTTCAGTAATTATTTTCATCGCAGTTGGAACTGGAACACCCTACGTACTCGAACTGAGTATGGTGAGTACAGGAAGTACGCATATTGGAACACAGCGCCATTGGCTCTGCAGTTGGCTTTCACAACTTTGCAACATGGCGGCGTGAATTTTGAGGAAACTGGGCTTCAAAAGCTCCCTGTAGAAACCAGTGGGCAGGCGACACCAGCTTTGGAGGTGAAAAGAGTGTTGGATAGAGTGATGAATCGGAAGCTCGAATCTGAAGGTACGACGTTCATGTTGGTGCTTATGCCCCACAGCTGATGGAGAAATTCTGGAGTGAGGTAGATGGAGTGATGGAGAGTATCCACAGGGATGAAAGAGTGGTGATTGGTTGGAGAAGGTAATGAGGAAGTGATGGGACTGTTTGGTATCCAGGACCAGAATGCAGAAGGACAGATGGCTGTGGTGAATGCTTTCTTCCAGAAGAAGCAGGAACTTCTGGTGACTTATAAGAGTGCTGGCTGGAACACACAGGTGGACTACATCTTGTGTAGACGATGTAACCTGTAGAAGATCAGTGACTGTAAAGTAGTGGGAGGTGAAGTATATGTGTATGTGTGAGAGAGAGTGTGTTTTTAGTCTTCAAGGAACAGGATTAATCACATTTTGATATAAGTGGAGTTTCATGCCAAATCTTGCACCAAAATTGCATTTTGCCACCTAATGACCTCGTCGACATTCTTCTTCCATCGAAACCTAAACACAGATGGGGCCAGCAAATGGGTTCAGGTGCAGGAACAAATCAATAATCTTGGGGTGACAAAAGTTCCCTGCAACTGATTAAACTAAGAATCCATTAACAGTGCTGAAATGTAAGTCTTAATCAAGGACTGTAGTCCATTTATGTAGAATGGTGATGCGTTTAAAAGAAAATGCTGGTGCTTCTAAACCATCCTGGACACCAGACTGATCAGACAGAGGAGTGTGTCTCTCAGCCGCTCCACAAACACACTCGCTTCTGTCCCGCTGGTGCTCTCCACTGGGTGGCCACGGATGATGATGATTAAGTCCATACTCACATGCACATGCGCTCATTCCACATTTTTATATTTATATCCTATTACACTTTTTCTGTGATGCACTGCACTATTATGTTATGTTGTTACTAAGTGAGTTTGTTTGTTGTTGATACTAACCTGCCTTCTGGCATCTATGAAGCTGCTGAATACCCTCAGGATTAATAAAGTATCCATCTATCTACCTACCTGAGTGCTGTATGAGTGATATAAGGGTTTATGGATGAAACCTTCCAGACTGCTGGAATAAAATACCAATTTACTAATTTAAAATGGCCAATTTTAGAGTTTAGCTCCAGGTGATTTTGAGAAAGTGAACTATTATCTCCACTGTGGCAATGTTTATTAAACTTGGAAAGTGATTAGTTGTATTATCACTGCTCTGATGGCCCGATGACTCCCACTGTTTTCAGAAATAGTATTACTTTGCAGCTGCATGGTCTTTCTTTCTTTCTTTCTCTCTTTACAGGGCCAAACAACCACACACACCCGCTACACCTGAGAACACTTTGGATTCACCAACCACACTAACATGCATGTTTTTACTGTGGCGGGAAGATCGAGTACCCAGAGAAAACCTACACAAGCACAGGAAGAACTGCAATTTCCACTCAACATTTGCACCAGAACCCTCCCAAAATTCAATCCTTTGTTATGCTACCTCTTATTAATCCACACTTTAGATGCAAATAGTTATATTACTAGTTGCAGAGGTCAAGTCATCAATATCAAATATATATAAAGTAATGCATTACCTTTTAGTGTTACATTTCCAATATTCCAGGTCCCTGCTGGATATCAATCAACTCATTTAGTTCTTTGTCCTGAATCATTTAGTTTAGGCAACCTACTTTAAGTAAATTTTGATTTGTTTGTTGGCAATTTTTTAACTCTAATATTCCTACAGCTCATGTTTTCAGTCAATAAAACTTGGAAACATTATTCGTGCATTTAAATCAGCAAAAAGAAATGTTAAAATATCAGTTACAATTTCATTTGAAACAACAGAACTTGAAGAAGGTGTTTAGTTCCTCCAGTTTCCTTTTCCTATTTTGAAGAAAAAGCACCCAGAGTAACTTTGGACTACATTGCAGATAATTTTGATGTGTCTGCCACACATCAAAGATAACTAAGGACAGAACTGCTGGATAGCTCACTCAGTTGAGCAGGTGGCCTTTGTATAGAGACGGCAGTCGTGCACCTGATGCAGGTTGAATTCCCACCCTGTGACTCTTTGCTTTGTGTCTTTTGTGTCTCACTACCCAATTTTCTTGTCTATCAACCTTTGAAAATGAAGGCCACTGGAGCCACAGATTCTAAAAAAAAGAAAAACTACAGAAAAGAAAATGAGGGAGTAACCAGAATAAAATATAGTCTTGTAAAAGCCACTAAACCTCCCCACTCACAGGACTACTATCTGAACTAAAAGTTCCTCTATCCTGCTTTAACCAAAGCGTATCTGCTTCAAAAACTTTTCTTTTTCTTTTCACCAGTCAGTAATATGTTGCAAACAAATCCAACAATGGAAACTCTGTGATTGTTCCAATAACAGCAGAATTTCAGAACCCAGTTGTTGTTATTAACTGTTAAAAATTTCACAAATGGCATTGTTAAACATATATTTATTTTGTTTTCATGAGTAGCATAAAGAGCACATTTTGAATTTCACTGGATAATTAAAAATAGTGTTGTTTTATGATCACATCTTACCTTTTGATATGCTAAAATCTCCTGGTTGTACATTATAATCTACTGTAAGTAGCACTTGCATCACATATGATTTAAAAGTGTGCTGAAAGACAAAAGATTAAAAACAGATCATATCAACTGTGCAGTGTGTGAATGGAACCAAAGCTGTTAAAAAAGCCGTCCAAACACAAACACCCGCCAACTGCACTGGACGCACGCACACAGACATCCGAGCTCCATCAAACGGTGGAAATGGGCCAACATGCTTGGTGGCCAAGTTGACCCCTTGTCTTCCTCAAGTGTCTATTAGTCGAGACAGAGGGGGAACCAGGGGAGGAGGTGAAAGAGGAGGAGGAGGAGGATGAAGGAGAGCAGGCAGGCCTGCCATATCACTGCAGCAGAGCAGCGTGGCCTCTGGCACTGTCAGAACCGCTGCTGCCGTTGCTTTTGTCGTTGTTGCTGTCAGATGATGGCACGCCAGAGAGAAACAGAGGCAAACACGGGAGGGTCGACTTAAGGAGGAAATTCTGCTGCTGACTGGAAAAACTAACAGAAATATGCCACTTAAGTGGAAAAGCTCTCCCCGAGTTCTGCACTGATTCTTAGCATTCTGTTGAAAGCTCCCGAGCCAAAGAGGACGCTAATATGTCCACCATCAGTTAACCTTTTACTTAATAAATATGCATCTAAGCACAACATTTTTCTGATCAAATCAAAGTGCTGCAGTTGCATCAGTAGCTTCATGAATGCATTTCTTTGCACTACAGTGTATTTCCTTATCTTTGGAAATATGCAGTATATTTTCCTCTTCTACAACAACAAGGAAAGGGAGAGGAAATAGTCTCTTTTAACAGACCATTAATAATTAATCGTTAGCCACTGGGGACTGAAAATCAACAGAATGACCATGTTATTTCTGTACTACAAATCAGATGTGTGGAACATAAGTAGTCATAATTAAAAAAAATAGGTAACAGGATTTTCTCTACTTTGGTACATCATGAAGGAATGATGGCCATACTAGGAATTTTTAATGGATATGTCTAATAACACTTTAATACAATACCAGCAGACAAATAATGAGGAATCCCACTCAAACTATTCATTTAAATGTATGATCACACTTAACACGTTAATATAAAATGAAGTAACTCTATCCAGGAAGTGCTGTGTGATGGGAAAATATTTCCACAAATGAGTAGCAGTACTAAGAGGAAAGCACATTTTATGTCACAATGTACCATACTGGTAAAATATAATATATATGTTTTGTGAAACTGCTTTATAGCATTAAACTGCAGTGAAATGACAAGGATATGAGCATCTGTAAAATAAACCTCGTGCTATAAAAGCAGAAACCTAAATTAGAACATTTTAGTTTGTAAGGACAAAAACCAAAACAGATTTAAAAATAAGAAAAAACAAAAACAAAAACAAAAAACACTTTATCACATCTGACACAGCAAGTCAACTGTGTAAATGTGATGTTGACAGAAAATTACGAAAGGCACATGCCTAAAGTAGCACATCACACTTTTGTTGGCAGACAAAACAAGAAATTCCACATTAAATTTTCCACTCATGCATATCAGACCAATGTATGCACAAGTACGCCCACACGTGTGGTCGGGACGCACGCACGTTGATGTTATTCCAATTAGCCGTTTTCACACTTGGCCAGTTAGCAGTGTGTGCCTGTAAAAAGTTCCATCTGTTTATGTATCACAACTTGGTGTTTGTCGTACCAGCTTTCACAGGTCATTTCATATGCCAGAAGGGAGTCTGGCTTTCCTAAGTCCTCCAATCAGCTCTATTGTCATTGCATTATTGCATAAAAGTCCTTTGACCAAGGTTATGTGATTATAAAGGTGGGTGATGCAGCTGTTCAAAGTAATGAAAATGACATTTTAACATGTTGGCTTTTGTGAGTTACAGCTTCTGGAGATGTGGATGCTTTCATAGCCTTACATGAGTTAACTATTTTTAGCAACAGGACATTTGAGGGTATGATGAGGATTTCAATCTCAACTGAGTTTTTTCTGTTGCAGGAGGATGACAGGGAGCTAATCCTGCAGTGAGACAGATAGACACAGAGATTTTCATCCTTCATCTCGCAGAATTTCCCCACATAAGGGGGAATCATCTATCTAAATTAAAAGTCATAATCACAATTTCACTGACAGCTATAGAAAGTCCTGCGCTCTTTATATTAGCTAACATTAGACAGACGCACACACAACGCAGATTTACAATCTTTCCAAGGCTATTGACATTCCAATATTTTTTTTACAATTTCAGCTGAGTAGTTTTTGTGCAAAAAATAAGAGAAAAAGTTGTTTGTGTTCATCTGCAGCCAGTGGGACATTGTAATTTCATTTTCTGTGTGAACTCTTTGTTTTAAAAGCTTGTGGTTGCTTTGGATTTAGCTATCAAAGCAGATCCAACACAGAAAACAGAAAAAAAAGGCTTTTATTTGTGTTTTCTGGCCCTTCTTGAGGACACCATCAGTGTTGAGTCTCCACTTCAGTCTGTTTTCTAGGTGACCACCAAGGTTTTTGTCCTCTCCAGTTCTCTCTAGTCTCTCCTGCATCTGATAAACCCCACAAATGCAGAGTCATCTGAGTATTTCTGCAGGGGACAGGACCCTGACTGCTGCTGGAGGTGTATGGATGGAAGAGGAAGGGTGAGAGTACGCCTCCCTGTGGTGCTCCTGTGCTGCTGGACCACCTGCTCAGACACACAACCATTCAGTCTCACAGGTGATGGTGGAGGCACCCACCTGTGTCTTCTGGAGTTTCCTCCAGCAGTCTGGATGGTGTTGAATGCACTGGAGAAATCGAAGAACATGATCCTCACAGTGTCCAGATGACGGAGGGTTCGTTGAAGCAGGTGTAGGATAACAACGAAGCAAACTACTCAGGGTCTTTGAAGGTGCTCGTTTGCTTTCAGGTGGGTCAATAAAAGTCTCTCCAGGACTTTCATGATATGTCATGTTAGTTCAAGAGGTTTATAGTCATTCAGGGCAGATGGATGAAACGTTTAGGCAGGATGTCTTCCAAAGCATTGAAAGCTTCTCCTGGTTCAGGCTGAAGAGGCTTGAAGAGGTGCTGTAGAATCCAGCATAGCTGGTCAGCACAGGCCTTCAGGACTGTAGCCTTGTTTCAGTTTCGGTCTCTTCTGCTGCATCTTCACCCGACTGCTGGAGAAAGACAGGAGGTGGTGGGGATCCAGCATCACCTGATGTGGTTGGAAACAACGATGGAGCAGCAAAAAGATGCTTGACTGAGGTGGAAGATGAGACAGTTGACATGTGACAGGGAAGCTGTGGGTCAAGAGAGGGCGGGGGTGGTCTGCTGGGGGGGGGGGGGGGCAGGAAAGGAGGATGCTGAGATTGGTACTGAACTGAACCTGTTGAAGAATGTGTTCAGTTCATATGCTCTGTTCAGACGTCCATCGATCTGATCCTCCTGTGATCTTTTCATTCCTGCCCACACATCTCTGATGTTGTTCTGCTCGATCTTGCTCTCCAGTGTTTTTGGTTTTTTTTCCTGTTCACCCCCTTGTTGTATCTAATCTTGACTTTAAGTTCATTTTGTTCTGATCTGAATACTTCCCTGTGTCCCTCCTTGAGGTCTATTTTCAGGTCACTGGTGATCCACCTCAGTGTTCTGTGGGGGACGACGTCCTCACAGAAGCTGATGTTGTGTCATTAATACACTCAGTCATGGCATTGATGTCCTTCTGTGGCTCACAGAGTCCCAGTTTGTTGCCTCAAAACTCCCCTGCAGAGTTTCTTCAGCTTCCTGTCACCACCTTCTTGTAGTCCCTTTGGTCAGAGGTTTCCTCTGAACAGAACCGATTTGTAACAGGAGAAAAAAAACAAAAAACTTATGATCTGCGTTCTGCTGATTTTCTCAGGTGGAGGAGTGGCCAAACTGTTGAAACATTGGAAATATGTTAGAGACAGGCGTGGTTTAAATCTCCATGAATGTACTGGTTTATCGTACCTGTACCTTAGCAATAACTGGGCTGATGGTGTCACATCTGCACCAGCTGATGATAGGATGTAAACTGCATCTCTGTGTAGATTATACGGATGAAAACCTGCAGCTACCAGTTCAACAGGGCTGCAGAAATAATGCAGCAGAAGATGAAGACGTCTGTGGGGAGGGATGTGGTTGGAGTCCAGCTGCCAAACTATAAGCTTTGTTAGAATGAGGCACAAACACAAGTGAGTATTGATTGAAAAGGACTATCTACACGATGGAAGTTCAACTGCTATTTTCCATGATGAGCCGGGGTTTCATCATGGTCGTGGTAATATATACTTCTGTGATGTCAGAGCAACATATGCTTGTCCAGGGATGCTGATGCATTTCTGAGCATGACCGTTTAAAACTACGTTACAAGGGCGTAACCGGGATGAAAATCATCCTTTCATTTGCTGCTTACAGTACGTGACTTTCAGTTTTCAGTTTACTCACTTTGAACTGTCACTTTTCTGTTCTCTCTATGGTGAAGTGGGTTAATACCTCTGAGTTTCCACTCCAAGGTGGTGAGGCAACATGACAGATTATTCTAATTTTGATGGTAACAGACGTGTTTGATGGGTTCAGTCATGACTTAATAGAGAAATCTCTGACTGCATGAGACTGAGGAACACCCCCCCCACCCCCACCCTAAAGAAAAAACAAAAAAACAAAACAAAACAAAACATCTGGTTCCTCTTAATCCTCCTTGTACTTTGAGTATTTTTTCAAGAATATACCATCCTTTAGTTAAAAGAGAAAAGGAAAAGACCACTGAGAGCGTGGATAAGTCTCAAACCAGTTTAAATCGCTCGCACAATTTTACAGATTTCAGGCAGAGCTGAAGCACAGAAAAAAAGGGGAGGAATGGACTCACAAGTTATAACTGCTGTAATTGCAGAACAACTACTCTACAATACTTGTGATGGATGTCAGCGTACGTGCATATGCTGACATGTATGATCAAAAGTTCTCGCCACCCCTTATCGCGACTCGAAACATAGCAGTCAGTAGTTTGTGGTTTTAGTTTAGAGCCGAATGGGAGCTAAATGGAAAAATAGCACCAGAGTTTGAATTAATATTATGATTGAGAAGAGAGAGAGAGAAAGAGAGAGAGAGAAAGACTTAGGAAGAGGGTAAGCGTTTGAAAAGGTTTTAGATTAAAGAAGTCCTTATAAATGCAAAGAGATAGAGAAGCTGCATGTTAGGAGCAGAGCTTCAGGCAGTCAAGTATGTGGGTTAGACATTTCATTACTTGGATTGATCAAACGTTTTCCTTTTTTTTTTAATAACTGCATCCATGGGTGCATCGCTGGGGCCTCTTACAGCATCTGTAACACTGAGCTTTCAGCATGTTGCTCTCCGTCCGTCTGCACTTAAATGATTGTTTTGGGTGAGTTTTACATGATGCTTAGTTGAGCCATCAGAGCACA